>JAJJWW010017661.1:0-97841 GCA_023531295.1 Papaver armeniacum
ATGTTTGTAACGCCACCCAAGCGTTGGTAAATCATTTTCTTTTATTAGTTTTCTCTCTGTTTTTCACTATTTGAGCTATGAATAACTATTTTGAGCACGGAATAATATGAGGAGCTAAACCCCAACACCGTATTAATGAGGAAGCCATTCTTTACGATGGTGGGCCTCTAATTAATTCTTTATGACTTTTTGCAAATTATTCTAAATTAGTTATGATTTTTCTGATTATCAGGATTTTGTCCGATGGTGTATGCTTAGTCTAAGAACTTTTGATGCATCATGTTTGATTATATCTAATACTTTATAAAATCTATTTTTTGGGCAAAGAAAGAGTCAATATCTATAAGTTAGGAATTGTCTAGAATTAATAAAGGAACTGTATAAGAATCGTGAAATCCTCGAGTCTCAAATTTCTCGATATTTTGTGACAATCTTGTGAATATATTTTCTTTGTTTTGTGTAGTTTCTTAAATCGAGTCTTTTACAAGTCCGAGAGGAACTTACATCTTACTACCACTTTACTACATCTTGTTAAAATCACATCAATTTTTGGCGCCCGTCGCCGGACTTGTATTTAGATTTGTTTTAGGTTTCTTTTTCTTTTTATTATTTTTTTTGTTCTTTTTACTACTTTGGTATTTTTCATTCTTTTTTCTGATTTTGGAGCGAAGCATACAGTGGAAAGTACAAAAGGAAAGCATCGCCAAAGAAGGAAAGAAAAGAGGAATCTTAAAAAGGAGTGGTACATGAAGATTTCAGATATAAATTTATTTTGTTTTATCAAGTAGAACCGTAGCATGGTTGTATTTTTTGTAATTTTTCTTTTTATTTTCGACATTTTATTTTTGGACATTTTTTTTGACTGACATTATTTTAAAACCCTAAGGAAGGGTTGAAATTAAATATAAATCAATAGGAAGGACGATGCGCGAGCACGAGCACTGTCTCGATTGAATTGCACAATCGACATCGGAGCTCTGCGGGTCCCGAGCCGACTAACGGTTCATCGCCCGTCTGGTACGGGGAGGTGACTCTATCCACCCACGTAATCCTTCACAAGTGGGTTTTAATTGTGGTGACAACTCACACCCCCATTGTAATGTCGTAACTCGGTATTACAATACCAATACAACTATCCGACTCCAGTTTCAAATAACGTTACTATTTTGACCATAATGTGAATAGTGATTGGGAACATCAGCTCTTTAAGGTTATGGCTCATACCATGATGAGCCCAATACTATCCATACCCACCCATTATATGAGCAAAATTCCTCTACTTCAGAGGTCCTACGTGTTAGCTTAGGCCAACACAAAAGCGTTTTAGCCACACGTAGTCACGATGAATAATCCAGTTATGGACTTCCAAAGCAATGAAACATGTGAACCCTTCTTTCCTAGATGGGTTAACTGTGAAGCTGTGAATCACTCAGAAAATGCCTGCTAGAGGCCCAGCAAATGCTCAAGATAGTTTTAATTTCCAATATAGTGTTTCTGGTTAAAGACTTTGGAAAAATGAGGATAGTCATTTGCATAATCAAGATGATGAGGTTAGAATTGGTAACACTACTTTAGATGAGGTTCAACCATTTTCTTAAGGCATATAACGATGATTATGATGAGGATAGTGTCGATGAAGAATCAAAGGCAGTATGTTGATCGTGTGAATTTGTTGATCAATTCGAGCTTTATAATGATAATATTATTTCAGTTCAATTCCAAATAATTTTAATAATTATTCACCTATTCAAAAGGACGAGATCAGACTAGAGATACCACCGTTTAGACGAGGTAGTATTTCCTGTGATTACGAAGCCGATTATGGTTTTCGAGAACGAGTTTCTTAATATTGTTTTGTGAGTCTAGGTTACTTAAATATTATCTTAGACAAAGAAAATGAACTGGGAGAGATGAGTGAGGATGAACCCGACTTAGAAGAATCAATGACCATTTTGTAGAATCGTATGACCCTTTAAAATTGGTGAAGTTGTGACTAGTCTTTCTGCAGGATAATTTAAACTCTAAGTTTGGGGCATTAATAGCCTCCATGTGCTTAACTCTTAGAAAGGTCCTCTACTTGGGACTTGACATATGTGCCTCAACCATTTTAAAAGATTATCTTCTATACATGTTTTCCGAACCTAGTGATGTCCATAAGGAAGTTCATTATTAAACCCATCCTCTGTCGATGTGGAATGATCTTGTGGTTGCTGAGCACCTTATTGACTTTGTTTTCCCACTCAAAATATTTTTCAACCAATTGTGGGAATGTATGAGTTTAAAATGTCACCAAATAAGCCTGACTAAACCTAAGTACTTTAGGAGAATAGAAATGACGCACTGTCTTATGATTGACCTATCACGCTATCATGGGTTTCACTGTGGCAAGTGAAGTCGTTTGAACCATCATGTGAGATCCCCAGCTATCTAGGTCATTATGAATGGGCTTCTAAGTTCTTTATTTGAGACTTTCAGACTTCTTAGCCAACTTGACAACTTGACTTAGCTGGCTGTGTGGAACGCAGTCTCATAAGAATATTTATCCGCGACCCAAGATAGAAACCCAACTTCAAACCACGTCTAGATGTGGAAGCTTGTCTTAAACAGGAAACTAGATGCTAGGTAAAGCCACTTATTTAATTTTCTACATGTCGTATATATTCCTTTTACTTGTGGAGGCTTCTATTTGGTTTTGATGGACCCAGAGATCTTGTCTGGCTTACTACTTTATGATCTTATGAGGTGACTCAATCCTTGTTAGTCTCGTCGAAGACGTTAAACTTAGCACTTTTTAGAGGTGTCCCAAATATTCACGCACTGATGAATATCTTTTCCTTAACTCTTTTACTTCAAAATGGCAATGTCACTTCTCTCCTTGTTCATGCTTAATTTTATCTCTAGAATATTGAGGACAATGCTAGATTTAAGCCTGGGGGCATGGGAGAAATCGTTAGTTGCTATACAGCAACCTGCAGCCTAGATGCTGTAATCGCTTAGCATTGGAAGATGGCACTAACCTAACCCAAGTGGATGGAAGCATTTTAGGTTGTAGGAGTCGAGAACCAATCCGATTAGATGGCAACATCTAAAGAGTTCATTCATAAAAGCACAGTAGCTCAGTGTTAGAAATAACATGATAGGTTTCAATTGTATATCTCACGAGTCGCTTTTCACTCTGTTTTTATTTTATTTTGTTTAAATTATGTTTCTCTAAGTGATTAGGCGGGGCTCATGTATATCAAGTTGTTACCATCGCTAGGGGTGAATTAGAGTGATTGAGTTAATAAAAAAAAAAAAGAGACTAGACTAATTAGATTGCAAATCTAATAAATTAACATTTTGAAATAGCAATATGTGTGTGTTTTCCCGTTCCGGTCGCTAAACAGAAGCGGGAAACGGTGGATCCACTAGAACTATCAGTGTAATCACGACAAGAAGCATGCGCTTGATCCAAAAGATCTAATCATGTGTGCTTAAATAAAAAAAATATATTAATGTTCACAATAAATCGACCGGTTCCTCAGAGCATGATTTAAGTTGATCTGTGAATTAGGGATTGCTCAATTAATCGGTCTCTTGTATATGCTAGTTGTGTTGATATTGTTTCTAATTTTTCGCATTCCATCCACGATAGGTTCATTTTAAGTGAGGCTCTCTGTGACAGATATGGGAAACATCGATCACTTTCTAGTAAATATCAAAACCATCTATGTTTTTTGTATCCATCTTCTTGATCTATCCATGTGATTGGTTTTGACTCCTAGTATTGATGTCCATATGAGATTGTCCAGTAGATCTCTCGTGACTTATATATGAATTTTAGTATGCTCGAGTGTAAACCCGTGTACAGAATTTGAATTTCCTCGTATTTGGTACTTCCTCTCTCCCGTAGTCAACATGGCACGCCAAACCAAGAGACTTTTTATGCCTTCCAAGGTTCCTGTAAATAGTTAGGGTCCTGGAGTGTAAAGGTTTCTTGTGGTATATTCTGTAAACCCTCCCGAGACTATAACTCGCCACTAGGGCCACCAGTGGGTTTAAAGGCTTATTGCATACGCCTAAATGCAATCGACTTACGCTCGCGAAGCAAGAGTTAGGGATTTTATTTTCTAGATTTGATTTCTGAGGACTTGTTAAATAATAAGTTTGTATATTTGGTATTGTTTTGATGAAAAGAGAAAATTTCATTAGTTAAACCAAATGGGGACAATGTTCCAGCATTCTTTAGCTATAAAACATCAACTAAATAATATGATCTCTTCTCAGGAAAGCAGGAGAACAATTCCTAAAACATCCGAATAAGGACTGACAAGCTTCCAATCACGCACGTTGTAAAGAAACTCCAGTTGATGACAAAGCAATATTTAATTTATAATTCATTCCATTATATATCGGGCTTGTGGCAACTCAGGCTCCAACAGTATGCATAGAAACGCATACCTCATACATGCATGCTTCACTTAGACATTCAAAATATTGAATATGCATCACCAATAAATATTTGCATCCAAAGTGAGATAGATTAACTTATCTGTTTGGGTCTGGTCTCAAATCATAACGGTCTCTGATCGGAGTCTTCCTTCATATCGTAGTCTGCCATTCATACAACAATCAAAAACCTCAATAAACAATTTTGCTAGGTATCACTCTTTAAAACTAACACGAACAAACGGTATGTTCTCAGAAAAATAGAGAGCATAAGAACAACATCTATGTGCAATACCGGGTCCATGAACACAAATTGATCACCCTCTTCGTAAGTGTATTCTTAGTCTCCTATGCAACATCTGCTTAATTAGCTCATCTAACATTACACAAACAATACAAAATTTGAATCACGAAACATGTATTTTGTCATCAAACAACACGAATATCTTGATATGTATCATATTTCATTCCAACTTTTCAACGCAATGAATTCATATAAACAGGAAGGATACGGGATCTCTGGAACTATAAACAATGAGCTGAAATGCAACAATTTTAAAAGTTGAATAACAAAGCTCATCATTAAAATTGAAATGCATTTCAGAAAAAACAATAACAAACATAGATACTAGGATTATTAGGGCTAGTAGTACTTCTACTTTTGTCTTTGTTTCTTCCTGATTACCGATAGACACATTTTTGTGTCTGATTTAATCTCAATTGTATATTTTGTTAGTGCTCGATTTTGTATTTATTATGGCATTTTATGTTTTTGTAGGTGTTTTTGGAGAAATAAGCTTTATGGGAAAATTGGTCCGAAAAGTGGTATTTGCGCTCGTGGGAGAAAATTACTATTCGGACTCCTCATTTGGATAAGGGGCACCTCAATTACTAAGGGACACCCACTTGTTATTTGCACCCCAGGGCATCCCAAAGGATTCTGCTAAAGGCACCCCTATTATGGTTAGGGGGACACCCTTCATCTTCACGGTTTGAAACTGAATTTGGCGGGAAAAGTTCACAGTTCAGGGCAGAGTTTAGGGTTCGAGTTTGGATGAGTTTTCACGAGATTCAATCTCTGATTTGTGTTGGGATGGACTCAAGTTGACCAAACAGGGTTGGTACATGTGTTTGGATCGACTACATTTGGCTGGATAATCGGTTCATGTCAAACAGAGGAAGAGGATGTTACGGGATAGTTGGTTGAAGTTTTGGACGAGATTGAGCCGGAGATTTTCACGTTAATGACTTGGTATCATCCTGTTAATCCAAAACAGGGAAGGTATGGCGGCCAGATTCGAAAAAATAGGAGTTTCCATCGAGTTTAGAGAAAACAGAGTCATGGAGAGATACTCGGGTTTGGTTTTGATATTTTTGGGAAGAACGTGGAAAATAAGGAGATTATATCTTATATTCGACTCAGCTTAATCTGTTGAGATACTTTTGGAAGTTTTACAACTAACAGAGCCGCGTAGAGGGATTGTAGGAGATTTTCCCGTGACTTAAAAGAAAAGAAAAAGAGAAGATTGGGAAGATATTCTCGGGATTACTTGGCCCTGTTACGTATATAAAAGGAGTTGGGAGGTTCAAAGAAAGGGTCGAGACCTTGGGGGTACGCTACAGAGGAACGGGAGAGCCAACAGAGGTATCAGCTCGGAGAAAGAAAGTTGCAGAGTCGTTTCGCAGGAAGTGGAAGAGGAAGAACACGAAGAACATTGACGCACAAGGGACCGTCGCATAAAACTATCGCTGTTAAAAACAGCAGAACACTTGTATCGTTTAACAGGCAGACTTATTTCTTTCAGTAACAGCTGTTTGTAACGCCATACAGCGTTGCAAACTCTGAATCATTAGTTTTCTTGTTTTTCACCTATTTGAGCTATGAACAAATATTTTGAGCATGTGAATAATATGAGGAGCTAAACCCCAACACTCGGGACGATGGAGGAAGCCATTCTTTACGCATGTGGTAATTCTATTTAATTCTTTTATGACTTTTTGCACTTGATTTAATTGTTTTATGATTTTCACTAATTAGTTGTGATTTCGCTTGATGACGTATGCTTAGTTTTAGTACTTTTGATGCGTCATGCTTGTGATTTACAATTGATCTTTTAAAAATCTACTTTGGCAATAAATTAGAGTCAATTACTTGAGCTATTAATGTCTAGAATTATCAGCTTAAACCACATGAATATAAGAATTGGTGAAATCAAGTCCTAGTATCTCTCGATATTCGTGACAAAATTGTGTATATATTTTCTTTGTTTTTAGTATTTACTTAAATCCAAGTCTTTACAAGTCCGAGAGGAACGACATCTTACTACCACTTTACAACAACTTGCAAAATCACATCAATTTTTGCCACTGACGCGGACTTGTATTTAGATTTGTTTTAGGTTTTTATTTTTTCTTTTTTATTTTTGTTCTTTTTACGCCTTTGGTATTTTTCGATTCTTTTCGATTTGGAGCGAAGCTACAAGGAAAAAAAAGTGCTATAAAAGGAAAGCATCGCTAAAGAAGGAAAGAAAAGAGGAGTCCAAGGAGAGAAGAAGATTTTGTATATAGTTGTTTTATTTTGTTTTATTTTTAGAAACTGTAAATAGGGTTGTATTTTTGTAATTTTTCTTTTTATTTTTGGACACTTTTGGACTTTATTTTTTGGACTGACATTATTTTAAAACCCTAAGGAAGGGTTGAAATTAAATATAAACTGCTTATAGGAAGGACGATGGGGCCATTGACCTCGGCCTCCTGGTTCGTACACCGACATCTAGGAGTCGGGGTGGGCCCGAGTCGACTTCACCGGCTCATCGCCCGTCTGGGTACGGAGGTAAGACTCTATCCACCCACGAATCCCCCGTCGCTGGGTTTTAATTTTGTGTGACAACTCACACCCCTCGCGAATAGAATGTCGAACCGGTATTACAATAGCCAATACAACGAATATCCGATCGAATTTCAAAATGGACGCATTACTTTGACCATAAGTGAATAGTGGTTGGGAACATCAGCCTTTTCAAGGTTATGGCTCATACCATGATGAGCCCAATTACTATCCATACACCCACCGGGTCATATGAGCAAAATTCCTCTCTACTAGAGTCCGCATGTAAGTTAGCCGAGTCAACACAAAAGTTACTTGAGTCAACAAATAGTTCGGATGCAGATGAATAACTTAGTTATGGACGAAAGCAATGAAACGTGTGAACCTTCTTTCCTAGATGAAATCAGAAGTCATGTGAATCGACTTAAAATGTTGTTAGAGGCCCAGTGAAAGAAATGCTCAAGATAGTTTTAATTTCCAATATAGTGTTTCCAATAGTACCTTTGAAAATGAAGATAGTTATTTGCATAATCAAGATGACGAGGTTAAAATTGGTAACACTACTTTAGATGAGGTTCGATCATTTCCATGTTATTATAATGATGATTATGATGAGGATAATGTTGATGAAGAATTTGAAATAAATAGGCATAGTGATCGTGAATTTGCTACTCCAATTGAGCTTTACAATGATAATATTATTTCTAGTTCAAATCCAAATAATTTTAATAATTATTCACCTATTCAAAAGGACGAGGATTTGACTAGAGATACCACCGTTTTAGACGATGTAGTATTTCCTTATGATTACGAAGCCGATGATGGTTTTGAGGAACGAGTTTATTCCCGAGAATATTGTTTTGAGTCTAGCGATTTAGAAACATTAGTCTTAGACAAAGAAAATGAACTCGTAGAGATGAGTGAGGATGAACCCGACTTAGAAGAATCAATTGACCATTTCGTGAATCGATGACCTTGAAATTAGGGAAGTTGTGACTAGTCTTTCTAGAGACACTCGAAAACTCTAAGTTTGGGGGTGATTATCATTCTCCATGTGCCTTAACTCTTAGAAAGGTCCCTCACTTGGGACTTGACATTTGTGCCTCAACCATTTTAAAAGATTATCTTCATACACGTTTTCCCGAACCTAGTGATGTCCATAGGGAAGTTCGGGCTTGTTAGAAACCCATCCTCTCAAGTTGATGTGGTTAGCCCAAAGCTATGATACCCCAGATTGACTTTGTTTTCCCACCAAATATTTTTCAACCAATTGTGGGAACATATAAGTTTCAAGATGTGTCAATTATTTAGTTTTGAGACTAAACCTAAGTACTTTAGGAAATTAGTATCGACACATTTGCTTATGATTGACCGCCGGTTTCATCATGGTCAATTGTGTGAGTCAAAACCGATTGACTTTAAGGATCCGCAATTATTCAGGTTATTAGTATGTGCTTCTAAGTTCTTATTTGAGTTTTTCCAGACTTTACAACCTAAATCGGATCTTAGCCTCGAGAAAACCAACCCATGAAAATATTTTATTTGGACCTTTCATAGAACCCGAACCGAACCACAAACTAGATGTAGTTGTCTTAAACAGAAACTAGACAAGGGTGTGCTCTATTTGTTCATTTTCTTGGCATGTTGTAGATTCCTTTTACTTGTGATAGCTCTATTTGGTTTTGATGACCCACAGATATTTCGGCTATTACTTTATGATTCTATGAGGTGACTAATCCTTTCTTAGTCTGGCTGAAGACGTTAAACTTAGCACTTCTTGGGAGGTAACCCAACATTCATGCGATAAGGTAATATCTTTCCTTAACTCTTTTACTTCAAATGGTAACATTTCTCCTTGTTCATGCTTTTAATTTTATCTTTAGAACATTGAGGACAATGTTCGATTTAAGTTTGGGGGGGGTATGGGAGAAACATTTTAGTTGCATTGATAAACTCCTGAGCCTAGAAATTTATGCTTATTAAGGATGGCACTAACCAATCTAAGTGGATGGAAGCATTTTGGTTGTAGGAGTTGAGGAACCAACTGATTAGATGGAAACATCTAAAGAGTCTATTCATAAAAGCACGAGCTCGTGTGTTAGAAATAACATGATAGTTTCACCAATCTCGTTGAGTCCTTTTCACTTGTTTTTATTTTATTTTGTTTTTAAACTATGTTTTCTAAGTGATTAGGTGGGGCCCACGATTCAAGTTGTTACCAATGCTAGGGTGAATTAGAGTGATTGAGATAAAAAAAAAAAAAAAAAAAAAAAAAAAAAAAAAAAAGTGAAAAAAGAAAAGTTGAAAAAAAAAAAAAAGGAAAAAGAAAGTGAGACAGGATCATCGACCAACCGGAATAAATTCAATAAAATTAACCACCGGAACCCTTGTATATGCCATTGTGTTGACCTAGAGTTAGGTTTATCGACCATTGGTTCCCTTGTATATGCCAAAGGTGTTGATATTAGTCGACTAGTATCTCACCATTAGGATAGGTTCATTTTGGCGGAGGCCAAGATTTATATGGGAAACATCGATTCACTTAGTAAACATCAAAACCATCTATGTTTTTCTATATCCATCTTCTTGATCTATCCATGTGATTAGTTTTGACTCCTGTATTGATGTCCATAGTGAGATTATCTCGAGTAGAGCTCTCGTGACTTATATATGAATTTTAGTATGCTTGAGTGCAAACTCGTGTACAAAGAATTGGAATTTCGCATCGTGGTACTTCCTCCCGTAGTCAATAAGTATGCCGACCAAGGAGATTTTTTAGTGCCTTCCAAGGTTCTGCGTAGATAGTTAGGGTCTGGAGTGTAAAGGTTTTGTGGGTATATCTCTTGTAAACCCTCCCGAGACTATAACTCGGCCACTAGGGCCACCTAGGGGTTTAAAGGCTTGTTGCATATGCTAAATGCAATCGACGATGCCCTGGGACAGTGAGTTAGGATTTTATTTTCTA
The DNA here is from genome assembly GCA_023531295.1 of Papaver armeniacum. Classification (NCBI taxonomy): domain Eukaryota; kingdom Viridiplantae; phylum Streptophyta; class Magnoliopsida; order Ranunculales; family Papaveraceae; genus Papaver; species Papaver armeniacum. The sequence goes on from JAJJWW010017661.1 coordinate 10,221, forward strand.
GATTTGATTTTCTCGAGGACGAGCAAATAATAAGTTTGGGGTATTTGATAGACACATTTTTGTGTCCGATTTAATCTCAATTGTATATTTTGTTAGTGCTCGATTTTGTATTTATTATGGCATTTTATGTTTTTGTAGGTGTTTTTGGAGAAATAAGCTTTTATGGGAAAATTGGTCCGAAAAGTGGTATTTGCGCTCGTGGGAGAAAATTACTATTCGGACTCCTCATTTGGATAAGGGGCACCTCAATTACTAAGGGACACCCACTTGTTATTTGCACCCCTGTGGCATCCCAAAGGATTCTCGCTAAAGGCACCCCTATTATGGTTAGGGGACACCCTTCATCTTCACGGTTTGAAACCGAATTTGGCGGGAAAAGTTCACGGTCAAAAGTGAGTTTAGGGTTCGAGTTTGATGAGTTTTCACGAGATTAAATCTCCGATTTGTGTTGGGATGGACTCAAGTTGACCAAACAGGTTGGTACATGTGTTTGGATCGACTACATTTGGTCGGATAATCGGTTCATGTCAAAACGGAGAGGAAGAGGATGTTACGGATAGTTGGTTGAAGTTTTGGACGAGATTGTTTGAGATTTTCACGTTAATGACTTGGTATCATCCCGTTAATCCAAAACAGTGGAAGGTATGGCGCGCATTCGAAAAATAGGAGTTTCCATCGAGTTTAGAGAAAACAGAGTCATGGAGAGATACGGTTTGGTTTTGATATTTTTGGGAAGAACGTGGAAAATAAGGAGATTATATCTTATATTCGACTCAAATTTTAATCTGTTGAGATACTTTTGGAAGTTTTACAACTAACAGAGCTGCGTAGAGGGATTGTAGGAGATTTTCCCGTGACTTAAAAGAAAAGAAAAAGAGAAGTTTGGGAAGATATTCTCTGGATTACTTGGCCCCGTTACGTATATAAAAGGAGTTGGGAGGTTCAAAGAAAGGGTCGAGACCTTGGGGGTACGCTGGGGAGGAACGGGAGAGCCAACAGAGGTATCATCATCGGAGAAAGAAAGCTGCGAGTCGAAGAAGCACTTTCGTGGAAGAGGAAGAACACACAAAGAACATTGACGCACAAGGGACCGTCGCATAAAACTATCGCCGTTAAAACATGAAGTAACACTTGTATCGTTTAATAGGCAGACTTTATTTCTTCAGTAATAATTGTTTGTAACGCTTATAGCCGTTGCAAACCGTTACGAATCATTAGTTTTCTTGTTTTTCACCTATTTGAGCTATGAACAAATATTTTGAGCATGTGAATAATATGAGGAGCTAAACCCCAACACTGGGACGATGGAGGAAGCCATTCTTTACGCATGTGGTAATTCTATTTAATTCTTTTATGACTTTTTGCACTTGATTTAATTGTTTTATGATTTTCACTAATTAGTTGTGATTTCGTTTTGATGACGTATGCTTAGTTTTAGTACTTTTGATGCGTCATGCTTGTGATTTACAATTGATCTTTTAAAAATCTACTTTCGGCAATAAATTAGAGTCAATTACTTGAGCTATGAATGTCTAGAATTATCAGTTAAACCACATGAATATAAGAATTGGTGGAATCCGAAGTCCTAGTATCTCTCGATATCGTGACAAAATTGTGTATATATTTTCTTTGTTTTTAGTATTTACTTAAATCGAGTCTTTACAAGTCTGAGAGGAACGACATCTTACTACCACTTTACAACAACTTTCAAAATCACATCAACTACTGCATTTCCATTCCTTTCCCCCGCGGAAGTAGCTGATTTAAGTGATACTAGACTCTCCACATAACTCACTAGTTGACTCCAATCCATGACAAACCACCATGAATCTAAGGGTGCACACTGTGATTTGTTCCGGCTTGGTTCTTGACAGACCGAGTACCGTACACCTCCCTATCCCTCGGTTCCAAAATTTTGGACCTAAGACTGCACCTTGTACTCGGTTCCGGTGACCATTCGGTACCAGTGTACGGTTCCTGCATTTCGCCGGTACTTTTTCCGTATATATTTATGTCATTTTTCCGCATAACTAAATAATTGCTTTTTAATTGCTTTTCAATATATTAAGTAATATCTCAGATTCTCAATCAAAGAACAAGTAGCAATAAGACAATAACTAATAAGTAGCAAGTATTAGCAAACCAAAGTGTCGCCAAACAACCAAAGTCTTGAAAATCTGGAAAAAAAGAACAAGTAGTAGTAGACTGCCTATCGTAGACATCAATAGCACACAAAAAACACACACCGACTCAAGAAGTCTTGAAAATCAAGGAAAAAACAAGTAGATATGCAGCAAAGACTTGTGCAATGACTGGATAATGTAGTCTTGAATCTTGATCTTCTAATCCATGTCAAGATGAGCACTTGTGGTGGCAATGGCATTATTGTTGATAGGACCAAGTAACGCCGCAAAAACAAATAATAGCAAAGCATTATTAGTAACTATTAGTCTATAATCTATATTCTACATCGACAAACACAAGCAATAATGTAATATGGATATCACTTTTGACTTTATGTTTGTATGTTACCTTCTTCAAGTTCAACATCTTCATCTGTATGTAATCGATAGAAGATCAAGTTGTATTGGCTTCCTTAGCTGGGCCTTGTGTGCAAAGCAATGCCTCAACTGTCCTTGTAGATAAAGAGATTCTACAAGGACTTAAGACTCGCTTTTCCGTACTAAAAGCAGACTCGTAGGCAACACAAGACACAGAATGGCTAATATGTCCTTAGCCATATGTCCAAGTATCTTATACTTGGTATTGCTGGCCTTCCACCAACCCAATAAGTCAAACTCCTCCTCATCATCTTCTCCTTCACCTTCTTCATACTTGTCAATGAAATATCTATCCAACTCTGTTTTTCCCACATCATCATTTGGGCTGCTCTTGAACCTCTTGCTCCTTGACATCAACTCTTTCATACGACTTGGCCCTGCCCATGGTTTACTAACCACTGCTTTGGCTTGTCCCCCGGATAGAACTACTTGACTCTTCCTCATGAATCGAATACACATCCTTATATTCTTCAAATAGAATCTTAAAATCCAACATAACAATCTTCATAACAGATTCAACCTTAGAAGAATTCTTCCCATACAAGAGCTCAAGAGCAAATTGTAGTCCTTTTTCTTTCTCTCTAGGATCCAACAACATGGCAAAAAGGTTGTAGAATTCATCTTTGCATAATCACCCCAATATTTTTTATACTTCTTAAACATTTTTCCACCATAGTAGCAATAAAAGGATCTTCATCTACATTATTCTAAACTCAACTAGTTGCTCATAAATGATAACTAATTGCCATAATAAAGTGTTTGTTGTTACCTTAGTTGAGGCTGAAAATGCAACAGTTGGCATCAAAGAATACTTTCAAACATTTGACCAGTGCCTCTAGCAAAGATCCAAATCCTTCACATGGAGCAGGTTTCCTCACTACTACCTTTTTCTTTCTTCTTTTTGTGCCTTCTTCTTTCCTTTCACCTCAACTTCTTCTTTTTCTTCTTTTGTTCTTCTTCACTAAATTCTTCTTCTTCTTCACCAACATTAACATCAACATCAAAATCAATAGCATTGGGTAGATCTTTCTCACTTTGTTTTGGGAAATAAAACAACTTCATATTCCTTGTCATACCTTTCTAACCTAATAAATGCTTTTTCATACACTTCTGCATAAAATTCGTAGCATCAAGAATGTGCCGTTCCATCTAGTCTTAACGTCTAATATCAATGTTACATTTGACTCTATTCCAACTAATTTTGCACAACGCCTAAGCTTAGCCAACCTAGTCGGAGAACCCTTTATATACTTAACAACTGACCTGATTCTTGCAATTGATTTGTTGTAAACCCTCACAACATCTTTTACCACCAAAGCAGCAAGTACATGAGCTGCACACCTTACTCCGAAAAGGTGAATTCAAACAAGTATTACTATCAAATATTTTAACAAAGTAACTAATAAACATAATCCTAAGTAGAAAATAATAAGTCATATACATATACTTACATGCAAGTACTTAGCTCTCTCTTCCGCTTTTGTCATTGAAACAATACTAGTGGTCAAATAATCCATTGCTACCTTGTTGGCACTCGCATTATCCAAAGTGACAGAAACACATCTTTAAGCCCCCAATCGCACAAACATTTCTCCAACATCTCACCAATATCAATTCCTTTGTGACCACTAACCTCACAAAACATAATAATTCTCTTTTCTAACTTCCAAAGTCTTGATCAACAAAGTGAACTGCTATACGATGTAGTTGAAATTGTTTGGTGAAGTCCATGTGTCTATTGTCAAACTAACCCTCCGCTTGGTTGACTTGAAGTAATTTTTCAACTTTTTCTCGTATACATACATTTCTAATAAACATCTATAAATAGTCATTCTACCTCGCACAACAAATCTAGGCTCTAAGACATGCATCATTCTCCTAAAACCTTCACCTCAACGCTTCTAAAGGACATCTCATCAATTATAATAAACTCAACAACTGCCCTTTTACATTTCTCTTGACTGAAAATAGTAGAGACTAACTGACCTTCATCCTCACCAAATGTTGCAGGTTTTAATGTCAGAGTTTGTTGTCCTTTAGGCTTTGGCTTGTTAGATTCTCGCTTGCATCTCGCTGGAAGTGCTTCCACATTCCACTTGTACCATTCCTTCCAAAAGATGAGCCTTTATTATCTTCTTTGCAATAATTACACTCGGTTTCTTGCACATTCTTCCTAGTGAAATGATTCCATATGTCGATAAAGTTATCTTGCCACCAACTTGAGTAGAAGTAGCTTCTACATCTATTGTTGTTGCCTGGCTGCCCATCCGTTGGTTGGATGAAGAGGATCCAATAACCGTATTTGTAGAAGGGCAGGTGTAGGTGTAGCGATTGTAGGGTAGGATTAGTCAGTGGCCTGTTCCATGAGCTTGACTTGATGCATCCATGCTTGATCATCGAGAAAACACATCCATGCATTAAAAATGAAATGAATTAAGAATCGAAATGAATTAAGAACCGAAACCGAACTAAAATGAAATAAGAACTAAAAACTGGAATCGAATCAACTAAAAAATCGAATCAATCGAAATGAAATAAGAACTTGATGAATCGAATGAATCAAATGAAATGAATTAAGAAGTAAGAATCAGAAATGAAATAAGAATCAATATAAAAGTGAATTCATATAAATATAATCATAGTCATACATATAAAAGTTGTTAAATATTAAAGACATTGTTCTAAGCATAACCGCAAAAGTTCTAAGCACAACCGCACAAGTTCTAACTTCTAACTTCTAAGACTAAGCATTATTTATGTGAGCTCATATGATTAGGATTTGTGGGTGCATCTGCAAAGTGCTTCCACAAGGCGTAAGTTCCATTTCGGGAGATGTTAGCCCTATAAGTCCTTCCACAACAATTGCAAGTGGCTTCTTCAACATTTCTCCTAGTGAAATGGCGCCATATAACGCTCCGAACCTAATAAATTGATGCATCCATCACCGACAAACAATTCCATATAAGTATTAAGTATTTTTTTCTATAACATTTAAGTGAGAAGCATGATTAATAAAGTGATGTAAATTAAAGAAACAAGTTTATAATTAAGAATACATGAACCCGTATACTATCGCATGAAAAATTAATCAATGCATGCGCATATCAATGAAAGACTTATCCGCTCATCATCATATTTGTTGTTCTTTTAAGTAAGTAGAAAAGGCGATAAACAATTGACTATGTAACAAGTATAAAAAGTGATAAAGAATGATCTATCATGATAACGATTATCTATCATGTCGAGAACCATAAAGCAAGAAAAGAAAGAAATCTTGTGGAAGGATTCACATACAACCAGCAGGCGAAGCACACAAGAGGACAAAGCAACACTCACAAAACAAGATACACAAGAATAAGAGCTTGTAAAATATAGCACACCATTGACACCAACCTATGACAGTAACAACACCAAGTGCGGTGGCATTATACGTTAACGGTTCCTAAAAAGGTAACCAAGATTTGTTCCCTTAAAAGCCAAAATACAGCTAATTAATCATGTTCAAACACAAATACCCATGCTTCACAAATACTTGGGATTGAAATCAAGGAAACAACACACACATTTGTTAACATAAAATCAAGGAAACTCCTAAAGAATCAGTAACAAGAACTAAATTAAAAATCTAAAATGAACCCTAAAACCAATATACTGAAATCAACCAATATACAGAAATCAAATTAGGAACCAATATACACACATCTCTCGTATAATTAAATTGAAATTAAAACCAAACAGTTCATAGGGAACTAAAAATAATGAAAAATCAAAAGATAAAAGAAGATATAATTCTTACCAAATCCAAGCCAAATCGATCAACAACTCATGCGAGAAGGAAGAAATCTTAACTACAAAAAATCGATAAACAACACAAGTATTAGATTATTAGAAATCTTAACTACAAAATCCATTAGTTTCGTTCTATCAAAATACAAAATACAATTACAAATCTTAATTACAAAATACAAATCTTAATTACAAAACCCTAGGTTCGAAATATCAAAAATATGAGAACTAAATCAATCTTAACCTTTGAATCAACACTTACTTACCCTTTGAATCAACACTTGTACGTAACTAATGGATTCAACTCAACTGTAACTTAACTATCGCCTATGTTAATGGAGTTCGCTTCTTCTCCTTCAGACAGCAGGAGGAGAAAAAAAAAAAGAAAGAAGAAAGATAGAATCAAAACCCTATAATATTCGTTTATATACCCACCTCTAATCTAACGGCTATTAATCATATATAATCCCCTTAAATCTAACGGGCCCAGATATTCGATTTTCTGTCCTAAGACAAGAGACAAGACGTATTGGACCGTATTGCACTCTGCACTGTTCCTATATTTTTGGACCGGGCACTGCACCCTGTTCTCGGTTGGCCCAAAATCGCATTTCCACCGGTTCCGGCGGTCCGTTTGTCCCGCCGTTCCCCGTGCACCTCACAGAATCTCCAAAATTTTGTTGCACAATTCTTGGGGGTTAGTGGTAAAATGCCCCAAAATGGACCCCAGGTTGTGAAAATGCCTGATGTTAGGGAAAAGATTAAAATGCCCCATTCCGTTAGTTTTGGAGCATTTTGATCAAAAATGGACATCTTTGACCGCTCAATGGCGTTTTGAAACTACATTTTTATCATTCTTAATCAAAATGCCCCAATCCGCCACTACCACCGCCACCACCAAACGAACAACCACCAACCACCATCACCGCCACCACCGCCACCACTACCACCACCATCCCCACCACTACCACTAGAACAAACACCACCAACACCACCGCCACCGCCACCGCCACCGCCTCCACCACCACCACCACCACCACTACCGCCGCCACCACCACCATCACCGCCACTATCACCATCGCTGCCACCACCACCACCACCATCACCGCCACCACCACCGCCACTATCACCATCGCTACCACCACCGCCACTTTCACCATCGCTGCCACCACCGATACCACCGCACCACCACCACTACCACCACCTGAATCCCAAATCCTGAACCCCAAACCCTGAACCCTAACCCCTGAACCCTGAATTTTAAACACTGAACCCTAAATTATGAACAATGTACCCTAAAGGGCAATTTCGACTACTTAACTCTCTTTAACAGAAAATCTAACGGAATGGGGCATTTTAATCTTTCCTTACGTCCGGGCATTTTCACAACCTTGGGGTCCATTTTGGGGCATTTTGCCACTTAATCCTTCTTGGGGTCATTTAACAATTTTGGTTGCACCATTCATATGTATGATTGTATGCTGAAGTGATGAAGGTGAACATGGATCATCTCAAAAGTGAGCTCGAGAAGATTGAGAAAGAAGTCGAAGAACTAAAGAACAAGGTGGCATCCTCGCTTGACTGAAACATGTAAGTCCAAATCACAGTTAATTTCGTCATCTTACGGATGAACAGTATATATGAGCAAGTCTTCTCATTTCAAACGGATGGAGGACACCACAAAGTTTCTATTGCATGGGCCATGGCAGTAGTAATCGTAAGTTCTAACTTAATTAATCGAGGGATGATTATTTTATTTTTATTTTTTTTTGATCGTGAAAGGGAGATTATATTGAAGAAATAATAAGGTTTTCCCTATTTCCCATCCCTAGTTTCCCTATTTCCCATCCACATTAATTCCCATCCCCAATAATTGATTACAAGTGACTAGATACAACTTTCAATTGAAAGTGTAAAAGATATCCCAAAAACTGTAAGAAAAAGACACCCAAGGGATTCTACCTCACCTAAGCCAAAAAAGCCCGTTACAAAGTAAAGCTCGTTAAAGATATCCAATTGATAAAAGAGATTTTGTCCGTACGGAAAGAGATGATAACCCTAATTAGAACACCATCGTTACAAACTTGCTGCTGGCGGCGGGGAATATCACCATTTGCAGCACCACTGTTATCAGTCATCACCAACCATTGCAAAATCTCCACTTGATTTTGTTACCCTGAATATCAACAGAAATCGGCGCCTTTGTCGACTTAGAACTGAAGATGGGATGCTTCTTCATCATCATTACAAACCAACACTTTGCTGGTTAAGATCTGAAGAGCTACGAGATGGGTGCACAAGGAATGTATGATATGGAGATTTTATCTTAGGCTGAGATTGAAGTGAGATCCGTATGAATCGGCTTTGGATGATAAAACTACAAAGAGACTCGAAGAAACTATTTTTTTTTTGAGGAGAAAGGTTAAACTTGTATTGAAGAAAAAGAAAAATACAGAAAGAAAAAGCACATGGAAGTGCTACAAAGAGCTGAGGAGAAATATCCAACAGCAAAACAAGAGAAAAACTACAAAGCAAACCGTTGACAAGCTAAACCAAAAGTCTAACAATCAAAACAAAGCACAACACTCTACAAACATTGTAAAGGTAATTCTTCGGCATCATTTCTCTTTCTTTATCGATTTCTATGACCTCTGCCAAGTTTGTCATTGATAGGGTCATCCTTCCAGCCCTAGTTTAGCAAGCTCCTTCTCCTTCCTAGATTTCTGAAAATTTTCATTCACACTGTCAATGATGTTCCTATTTGGTTGTTTTCCGCTAGAAAGCAGAAATTTTTTCAAATCGTTGAGCTTTAAGGGTTTTTCCCTGCACTTCTCTTGAAGAGACCAACACCTTGTCATTATCACATTCTTGAATTTCAGAATCTTCTATTGTATTTTCACTTGTTCCAAAGAGATTTTCAAGCCCTAATTCCAAAAGCTCGCCTGAAGAGTCAGTGACTTTGGTAATGGGAATAACTTCATCTTCAGTATTCTTCAATTTCTCCTCAATAGACTCGACTCCGGCTGGATCAGACCTAGATTCTAAAATGCTATCAATGCCAGCTTATGACAAGTTCACAGTTTGTTGAGATTATTAGTCCTGCATGGTTCTGGGACAATACGTTTACTTTGCCTCAATGATGAAGGCCCCTATGTATGAATATGTTATGGCCTCGGGGAATTTGAACGATTGCTGGTCATTTTTATGCTGCATCAGTACAATCTCTGGGAATTTGATTGATACATAAATATATGGCCTGATAATGCCATTCTTGACTCCTTTACTCGTTAGCATCTGGTTCTACTCTTAAGGATTCTTTCTGTACAGCTTGCACATCGCGTGCATATGCTTTTTTTTTTGAATCGTGGCTGGAGGTAAACTGAACATTTTGTTGTTTGATGCAGAAATCCATGGTGCATCATAGGTGACTTCAACAATACTAATCACCAATTCATCAGACAAGACTAATTGCACATTAGACTAATCTAGTTACATTTGTAAATTCTTCTCATCCAGGATGGTAGATTGGTCTCCAATACACAACTTGCACCATCTTCTAAACTTAGTTGGTCAGTGTCCTGGCTTTAAGAGGGATATTTAGTTCTATAAACACACAAATAATTCATGCCTCTTGTGCTGAATGAATAAGACTGTACATAAAAGACAATAAGCAAATTACTATGAGTAAAAGTCTGAATCTTTTTTCTTTACATTTATTCATGACAACTTGACTGAAAACGTTGATTTTTTTTACCCGTATGAAATTCTACCGGAGCAAAAACACCTTGTACCACTTAAAATGAAAACTGGAGCTTAACTTTTAAAGTTCTAACATAAAATTATACCAAAGCATAGAGAATATAAAACAGATGGCAGAAATTAACCCATGTGGAAAGTGTAATGACGGAGAAACAAGCCCAAGTACATTTGTTTAAGAACAAAAACTGCCATATAACAAGACCCTCAAGTGTTATTTCACTGGGCATTGACCCTAGTTAGAAAAAAAATCTTGGTAAAGGGGCGGCATGAATTGGTAGAGGGGCGGCAAGTGTGATAGCAATGTCTCTCTTATTGGTTAAGGGTGTCCTATAGGGGGTGTAGATTGACTAGATTATCCTTTTCACCTTAAATCAACCAAAATCAAATCAATTTTTTTTTAAACCTAATGAATAAAAAAAATCAAATCAGTTTTTTTTTTTTCATCTTCTTCTTCATCTTCTCTTCTCCTCCATCAACCGTAACCTCCATTAAAACTGAAAATTTCATCGTCTTCAATTAATCGGCGATTTGAAAGATGTTTGCAAAAACCCAGGTTAGGGTTTTGTTTATCGTATTGGATTTAAGTTAATTTTGTATCAAAAAATTAGGGTTTTGTATGAAAATTGAAATTGAAATTTCAGGTTTATGTGAGTTACTAAGTTGGTAATAACTCAATTACTTAACCGTAATCGGGAGATTTTGAAGAACACGGTTGGTAACACTCAATTACCAACCGTATGTTCTTAATCCGAGAATTTTGTTCGATTCATGTTGGTAGCAATTTTAGTTTTACCAACCGTGAATCGATTACGGTTGGTTTCGAGCATTTTAATTACCAACCGTAACTTTCGATTCTGGTTGGTATTGAGTATTTAGTTACCAACGTAACTAGTTTTACGATTGGATCTTCCCCAAATTTAACCGATTCGGTTGGTATTCGATAACTTACGAACGTAACTAAGAGTCCTGATTGGTAACAAGCAAAATTGCAACCGTAAGTTCTTGAAAATTCAAAAGTTTTGATTTTTGTTATGTACTTTAGATAATTTTGAGCGAGAAAGCTAATGGGAACTAATTTAGAAGTATAAGGTCTTTTGGAATCACTCATTTTGGTTGAGTGAATCAAAATCTAGGGTTTCACAAATATTACATAAGTTTTCTTTTTCTTCTCCTCTAAATTTTTTTTTATAACTCTAAAAATCTGATGTTAGAGTTATAAAAAGTGAAAATTAATAATCAACACTAATCTTGATTATTAACAATAAGGGATAATTAGTCATTTCCGGATTTTTATTGATAAGGGGCACTTGAATTTACTTGTAATGACCTTTTTGTCTTATTAGGTTGCCGCCCCTCTATCAATTCTTGCCGCCCCTTTACCAAGATACTAGAAAAAGGAAGGAAAGAAAAAGCTGACAACACCCCATCATAGATATCCAAAGTGACGTTCAAAAAAGGTTACCGCTGCTTCACTTGAACTTTCGTCTTTTCCCATAGACGATCAACTACCTCCCTGCAGAAACATGATCAAACTGTTATTTTGTATTGATAAACTACCATAACCTTAAAATACTCATAACCCTTGCATCCAATTCCTAGTCTTTTACTGATTAACCCAAAATTTCACTAGATATAAAAGATTGTCGTCAACAAAATCAAACAGCAGGTTTCTGGTACAACACCAGCAAAGCTACATCAACTAGGTTTTGATAAACACTAAACTGAGAACACGGTATATTAAGCAATAGTAATGTGGTCCTTTTTTACTTAAAGATTATAATCAGCAGTTACAACTCATAACAAAAAAATAAAAATAGAAAATGACTGTTGATAAGATCAACATATATTTCAAGTTATTTATCCCCGCTTCTTTGTTCCAGATTCTATACGGTATTTTCAACCTTCAACTAATTAGGCAGGTAAAACTACATTATTGTACTCTCATAACTATCTATACAGGCACGCAAAACTACATGGTGGCAAATGTTGGAATTTTGGGTCAAAATTATTATGTGAGTAAAAATTGGTTTTGGAAGTTTAAACTCCAAGAGGTGTGTTTAAGGGTCATGCCTTTTCACCATAACACACTTAGTGCACAAGTGTTATGGGAGTCACACCATTAGACATGGTGAGTCACCTATGGATGAAAAGACACCTTGTAGAGTCACCATTGACTCTATATAAACCCATCTCCTAGTTTTGTTTTTATATAAGTTAGAAGAGAACAAAAAACAAGTTTTTGAAGTCAAGAGTCAGAGTCACTTAAGAGCACAGTAATTGTCAACATTCGCTGGCCTAAAAGTATTGTAGTGCTACTTACTATAAGGCGTGATCGTTGTATCTTGGAAGGCGACATCCGTGAGAACGTGAGCACCGTATGCAGGGATGAATTGTCTTTAAGGAAAGAGGATTACCTCGCCTCGATCAACCAATCCGATAAGTCTTTCTAACTCTTTCTTTATTAGTATTTTGTAGTCGCATGAACATGATTTCCGAGAAACCTAAAACCGCACATTATTTCCAACAATCTTAAAGACAATTCAGTTTTTAATTTTTCGGCTTCTTGTAGAAACTGGGATGTTTCGCATGCTACTCGGCTTAAAACGTAACATGCATATGGTAGATAGTTTTGTGTTCATGCATAGTTCTTGAATGTCCTGCCTGCGGACACGACGAACATATTTTAACATCATCAAAAAGCATGATTGTTAAATTTCTTGTGAAAAGTGCATGATCAAATGCATCATTCTATCTCTTGAATTTTGTCATTTATTTACTCTATGGAAATGTTGAATTCAAGTGTATCTTGTACTTGGATGATATATTATACACATGCATAGTGTCCCTAAACATGCCTAATCCCAATAACTGCCATGTAATCCCTTTCATGGGAAAATCAGTCAGATTATATATATATACATATATCTTGTTGCAAAATTAAGTATAAGTTTGGTAAAAGTAAATTGAGAATGATTTCCCTTCAAAGTGGCTGATCACGATAACCGCCATTGTGAACGATAAATTGGGATGCCATGCGAACCAAAATAACTTAAACCAAACGGTGTCTATTTAATGCGTCGGTTCATTTCAAATATGAACATATTAAATTTTGAGTTATGCATCCTGACTGTGTAAAGAATCTTTTTCTGGAAGGGTGACTCTCCTTTTAGATGAACCATGACCATTCTTTTAATGGTGGGTTTTGTCAATACTTCTCTGTTTGAAGTCTCTCCTTTTAGTCTTCCTTGGGAACTTCCCCTACTTGTATCTGTTGGTATCGAAGGATGCAATCTTTTCTCTAAATATCTTGATTTGATTTGTATGAGCCTCAGAATTGTAGATTTGGGTCAATTCACGGCAAGGTTGACATGAATAAGATTTCGATGTCAATAATAGGCTGACTGCGTGAAATGACTGAAGCATCCTTCGGTTATGGTTATTATATAAACTGTCGCTTTCTTTCCGATGGGTTTGAATTTTGTTGGCAGAACGCAAACTAAAGAAGGGATTAGAATTATACTGCATTGGTTCTAAATTGGTTGGCTAATTTTATGTGAATCTCCATCTTACTGGTGATAGATGAAGACCCCAAGTATATGTTCGTAAACATACATCTTCAAAATGCAATTGTGGGATGCAGTGGAAAGGATACAGTCTGAAATTGATTCCTTCCCAATTTTTATGTCCTTGTGAGGAATTTTCCCATCATACTGAAATGGCAAATTTTGATATCTTGGATATCCATGATGACTGGGTTGTTAACGGCATGAGTCCATTCATGTAAGACCTTCTCTGTTTGGTATGCCCGGCCAAGATCGTACTATCCTTTGGTTTCATAACTAATGGGTATAGACATGAAATGTGGGGGAGAAGGTGTAGTCTGTACAATTTAATTATTAGCAGAATAAGAGCTTTTAGAAAGAGCTTTTTGAATTTGAATTCCAAATACAAACAGAAGACTGGTGACTGTTTGTTTGGATTTGATTACAAGTGTAATCTAAGGCGCCACACTTTTAATTCTTAACGAATTAAGGCAAGATTCCTTAGAAACTGAGAAGAAAGTGCGATGTACCCAACATAAAATGCAATCTTTAATGGGTACTGTGGCTTCCGTATGATCTTAATCAATAAGAATCGTTGGTTTTGGCAGTAGTTAGGCTTTGATCGGGGAGCACACTTTCAAAGGAATTGAACTTGTTTGGTCTCAAAGTTGTGAATGGTATTGAGGAATAAATTGGAAATTTTATTTTGGCACCCATTTTGATAAATAAAGCTGTGTACCACAGAGTTGGGGGATGATTGTCATATAACAAGAGTGTTATAGTGATAATTTCATCAAATGTGGGGTGTCTAAAATGTTGGTATGGTACGTTCCTTCTAATACAAGGTCAACGTAATACCATAAAGCAATTGCTCTCAAATGCGCGCATCTAAAAGAAATAGTGTTGAGAATTGTATCAAGTCGCGACAAAGGATACGAATTCTAGAGAGACCTTATAATTGCATTGTCGAGGGGAATGGGCTTATAGCCTTACTAAAGAGTAAGTTGCAGCGGTAACCCAACCTAAGCGATTGGAGATCCCATGGTCTAGGTTCAAAAGGGCAAACTAAGTTGTGACGGACTCGGCCAGATAACACCGAAAGAGATTTTCTCTTTCCCATTCCTATGATAAGAATCACGTAAGAGGTTGAGATTTTCTTTAATGATTCCTATAGCTTAGTCTAACTAAGAAAAGTATGGCAGATACTTTCAAATAGAGATCACCTATATGAGTGAGAAGTGGGGCCGTTTCTATGATAACTTTTAAAGGCTAGGTTAATCTAGAGCACTCATAGAATTCCAAGAACATTCAAAAATGAAATGAACACAACCAGAATTTGACGATTATAAGGAGATATAATGTGTGAGATTTATTGATCGATTTACATCAACGGCCGATACCAACAACATCGTTGCCCACTGACACATATTAGTAAATCCGGTAGATTTTCACTAGGTTTGGTTAAAGCCAAAAGCTACCATTTACCGATGCATTATATTTTCTGCTTGTGCTCTTAAAAGTTTGTAAGTTTTGTTGAGTCAGTATTTTTACTCATGTGGGGGATTGTTGGAATTTTGGGTCAAAATTATTATGTGAGTAAAAATTGGTTTTGGAAGTTTAAACTCCAAGAGGTGTGTTTAAGGGTCATGCCTTTTCACCATAAGACACTTAGTGCACAAGTGTTATGGAGAGTCACCATTAGACATGGTGAGTCACCTATGGATGAAAGGACACCTTGTAGAGTCACCATTGACTCTATATAAACCCATCTCCTAGTTTTGTTTTTAGATAAGTTAGAAGAGAACAAAAACAAATTTTTGAAGTCAAGAGTCAGAGTCACTTAAGAGCACAGTAATTTTCAACATTTTGGCCTAAAAGTATTGTAGTGCTACTTACTATAAGGCGTGATCGTTGTATCTTGGAAGGCGACATCCGTAAAACCGTGAGCACCGTATGCGGGGATGAATTGTCTTTAAGGAAAGAGGATTACCTCGCCTCGATCAACCAATCGATAAGTCTTTCTAACTCTTTTCTTTATTTGTATTTTGTAGTCGCATGAACATGATTTCCGAGAAACCGAAACCACACATTATTTCCAACAACAAACTTGTACCCTCGTCCCCATAAAGATGACTATTTCCGGATTACCAACTACCAAGTACTTGTTAATATTAAGATTAAAAGAAGTTGTTTCTTTTACAACAAATTAAGTGTGGAGTTCGAGAGCAACTAAACTTTTCCAACACAATTTCCAAACTAACCATTAAGAGTTGTAAGAAGATGAATTACTCTAAGTAAAAATCAATGTTACTTTAACTACTTACGTCGCTATTACATTCATTCAGAAACCACTACTATCAGGAATCAAATGAGAAAACAAACACTGTCAAACTACAGTAAACGTTTGAGCCAAACTATAAGCACTACTATTAGGTCTCAGGTGAACAACTTACAAACACCAGTCTTGGCAGCCAAATTCATGCTTAAACCAGCACATACATGAGATTAAGGAGCAAAAACCGTATTGAATAAGAAGAATCAACCTAGGTGCACGAGGACGGCATTTAACTTGGGGAAGGAAATGTTTGAAATTTTGAATAGAAATTATGTTAGTTATAATTGAAGGGTTGTTTCCAGAGAAGTGACCCTCTATGAATGGACTCTTTCCAAGAGTTGTGACTTCCATGAAAGGACTCTTACAAAGACATGTGACTCTTGGCGAAGAGACACTATGTCCTTTTCCTAAGAGACACCAATCAAGTATATAAACCCCACTCTAGTTTCATTCTACACATAAGAAAAGCACACACAAAAATCTGATTTCACTTGCATTCATTGTTGTCATTGCATTGAGAGATAAACACTAAATTTGGTTCGCTGCTTCCTTGAGTTTGGAGTGCTTCTACTCGAGGAAGAAAGATCGTTGTATCCCGGGAGATTTTGCAAGTAAGAACCCATTAGCACCGGAGTGGGGGAATTTCGTCTTAAGGACAGAGTATCCAATACTCGACTCGGTCAATGCATAATTCATAGTCTTCTAATTCTGTGGGTTTCTTTTCTTAATCTCTGGTTGTCGCATCTTGGATCATTGTGAGCAGCATAAAAAGGGAGAAGATATCCAACAGGAAAATCCGACTGACTGCAATAAACCAGATATTTGCTTATCAAAACAAGACGGGTGAGTATTCACCAAAACACCAATGTAGGAATTACTATTTAGTCCAATTTTTCATGACCCAGTTAATGGATAGTCCACCCATAAAAAACATTTACTCGTTAGTCCAATTATTTACTCGCTAGTCCAATTATTTACTCGCTAATCCAAAACTTTTGTGGAGATTATAAAGTGTGTTTTCTAAATGCCTAAAACACCCTTACAGATCTAATTAGTATCAACACATGCAAATATTACTAGTAATTTGTTACTACATACTAGTAGTATCAATATGGTCATACTACGTATCAATATGTACTATATTAATATTAATGGTAAAAGAATATGTTACTCGTAAATTAAGTAACTACTCTACTATACTAGTAGTAACATGTGTACTAGTATACTAGTAGTAACTAGTAATATACTGGTATACTAGTAATATACTAGTAGTAAACTAGTATACTAGTAGTACTAGTAGTAACTAGTACTATACTAGTAACATATTAATATGTAATATATAACATACTACATACTAATATGACACTACATATTATGTAGTGGTAATATATAACATACTACATATTAATATGTAGTATCAATATTAATATATAATATATCAATATATAACGTACTAATGACAATATATAACATACTACATATTAATATGTAGTATCAATATATAACATATTGCTACTAGTAACATATGTTACTACATACTACATTTGTTCTATATATACATATATATGTTACACTAGTAAACTAGTATTAATACTAGTATATATGTTACTACATATTACATATGTTGCTACATATTACATATGTTACTAATAACATAATAGTATATTATATGTTAAGGTTAGTAGAGTAATTTTACTCTTTTCAAATCTTTTTTGGACTAGAGAGTAAATGTTGTTTCCCGCTGGACTAGCCACTAATCCGGGTTGGTTTTAGTGGACTAAATAGGAAATCTCTCAACACCAATTGATCTCAAGTAAGAGAAGAAAGTAAACGAGATCGAAAGCAAAAGCAAAAGCAAAATCAAATGGAAACTGAGCTGAAGATGTGTTGTAGAGGTTGAAATGCGTATCGAAGATAAAATAAATTTCAAACTCAAACATATCTAAATTAGGAAAAGTGAAAGAAGTAATTAAAATAAAGTTAAGGAAACCAAAGCATCACTGATTAAATAATAAATCAGAATTAGAATATTTTAGTACCTTGATGCGAAGCGTGAGAAATTTCTCCTTTGCACCTTTATCAATCCGACCCATACAAACATTGAGGAAAATGGGAAGAGCAACTGAAAACAAAGCTGAAAAAGTCATGCTAGCCCAACTTGCCCACATAGCCGTCTTCACGGGATTCCTATGAGTAGTGGACTTATCGAATTTTTCAATCTTTCTTAACAACTCTTCACCCAATATATCTTCAGGTACATCTCTCACATCAACCAACACACTCATTGCATTTTCAAAGAATTCATCTTGATCTTCTTTGAGTTTTTTCAGACAGTTACAAGTTTCATTGGACTCTTATAAGACATGTATTCAAAAAACAAAATCCCAACAATCATAATTTGGAGTATGCTTTGTAAAAACCAATAAGTCGTAGCACTTTCATTATTAATCAAAGTAGTGATAATGCCCCCAAAAAGTGATACTAATACAATTTTTTTCACCGCATCTATATACGTTGGTATGGACTTCTTATATTCAGCCTCCTTGGTCTCAATCGTGTCAAAATCGGTTACACAATCTTCTATCCTAGTTTTCTATTGATCCCTAACAACAAGATATAAAAACCTTAATCCTTAACTGGTAAATGTTAACTTTAATAACTAAATCAAATCATATTTATACTCTCAAAGTTAATTGTTTAAACTTACTTGTCTCTTTGTACTTGTTATCTCCCTTATCCAAGTTGGGGAAACTACAATGAGTCCAGGAAGAAGAGTATCGGGTCCAATTCATTTATCTTTATAAGCGCATTATTAATTATTAAATAGAAAAAAAATTTGTTTAAAGTTATCTTACCGTTCTAGCAAAGATTTTCAAATTCACCATACTTCTTCTAACATTGATTTGAGGTAATCGCAATAATCTCATTATGTAGTGTTGGATCCATAACACTGAATATAATGAAAAAATAGGTCTAATTAAAATTGTTTACATTTAATACAAGTTAAATAGGTCTACCAAGTTATCTCATATTAACAATTCTAATGACAAAAGGCTACGAGAAAAGCCAACATCGTAGGAAATATTTCAAAGCATCAACCAATTACATGGTGTGATGTAAAATCACTTTTCCACGAGGTGGGTTCTAACAGAAGTTAACATATACATGACACCAGTCAATAAAATCTGGATAAGTTAAAATTATAGCAGTACACAAGGCCACGACAATTTGAATAACGACTAGATTGAATATATAAAACTAGCATAGATAAAATCCAGTTAAAAAAGAGGAGATATAGTGGAATTTCAAAAGAGAAGATTGAAATTCATGGATGGGTTAAAAACACATTTATTCACTTTTGAGAGTAGTTTTTAATGGGTCAATATTTTATTATTTTCTCATTTATATTTGCAAGGTATGCTACAACTCGGTGTATATTGTTAACATTAACTATCGTATCGTTTACCAACTTTTTGGTTGTGTCAGGCTTTAAAAATAGTATGATATCACCAACTATCTCATGCTTGACCGACTTAATTATTTTTTCCTTAATTCACTTCACCATTTATCTTATTATTGTTTTGGTAATTTGAATTCTTATTGAGATCATACTACTTTTCTCTTCAGAAATTGATTTCCATTGCTTTTTAAAATTTAGACATATTGTTTTCAAATTCTTAGAATCCTTTTCTCCTAAATAATTTACTAAATCAAATAATAGTATAATTTTTCATTTCAACTAAATAATAATGGAATTGTTAATCTTAAGTAAACAATTAAACTTTGTCTGCTTTATTAGCTTTCACAGGATGATGTTCACATTAAATCAATGGTCATCATTTAATTAACCAAGAATCAATGGATAATAAGAATATACACCAATAAAGAATTAGGTGATCATCAATGGTGGTACCTAAATAACATAAACCGGACTGTATCAATCTGGACACGGATAACTATATAGAAGCACATTGATAATATTATAAAGTATTTTCAAGAAACATATCAAACTAAAACCCAATGTTAAATACCTAAGTCTACATAATGCATGAAACTAATCGGAAGTTGAGCTAGGTCTACAGGATCTTTTTGTAAAACCAAGACCAAAAAAAAAGAAATACAGCCCAACTTATAAACTCATGCCAAAGACTTACTTATAAACTTAGACTACATGCAATACATATGTCGAAATTAGTAAATGATTAAAGGTCCAAAACTATTAGATACCCAAACCCAGTAAATCTAGGTTCCGAATAATAATGAGTAGAATAGCTATTCAATACGCTTTGTGATTTGTTTAGAAATATGGTTGGCGTGTAGGCCTAAAATATGTATTTAGAATGGAGAGGTTGAGCCGGGCCGTAAGGCCCCGTGATACCTAGTACATATAATGTTCTCTTATATACATAAAAGGGAAGACATATTTATCTAAAAGACATTGTAAGGGAAACTTTTACCTCTCCGTTTAAATATGTAGGTTTTAGCTTTGTTTGTTCTGTTAATGGGTTGGTTTGTCTTCTCGAATAGTTGTTTGTCCGTTTGTATTTATAACCCTATCACAAGAGAATATGTAATGCTTCCGAATTAACGATTTACTGATCAACATTTGAAAATCTTATGCTTCCGGAAATTAAGAGAGATGGTGATATTCTTGAATATGAGAATACCAGCAGTTATGTTTCTTCGACCAATGATTATAAGTTCAAGACCCATTTGAAGATTCATATATACACTCTAGGCGTTGGCAAGGGATGGAGATATCTTGGGAAGTTCAATTGTGGATACAACCTGTAATTGAAACATTTGATTTTCTTTGCTAATGGAGCTCTTTATTGTTTGGATCATGCATTACAAATGATTGGTACCTTGGATTTAACGGAGAAAAAGTTTTGTGAAGTATCTTTCGCCCTCCTTTGCCACGAGAGAGTAAATGGTTTAGATATAGAATAGGGGTTTACAGGATGGGGTTTTGTATTTTGCATGGAAAAGAAGGAGACGGATTTTAATGACGTGTAGTATTCATGATTGATGAATAGGTCTTCCCTTTATTATTATTTCATGACCTATTTTGTATTTTGCATCACCAAAGACTTGGATCTATTATTTGAAGAGAGTAATTGTGTCCATCACTACGAGCGATTCCACCCGCCATCAACACCTTTTTCTTTCATCTTCATCTTCTTTTTCATTGCCTCAATGTATTCATGCTCAAGCACAATTGATGAATTCAAAAGGTTATATGGAATTTTGGGTTTCAATAAATTTTGTTTCTCAATTATGAGTCATGAGATTAGAAAAGTTTGTTCTTGATTTGTAGATGAAGTTATCAAATTGAAGTTCAAAACCCTAAATTGTTCTTCTTTTTTGTTCTCATTCATTAGCTTAATTGAAAACCAGATGTGAGATGTGAGATGTTTAAAGAGAACTTTAATTTGCTTAATCGAACCAGGATGTGATTGAAATTGAACCAGATGTGAGATGTGTAACAGTATAAATTTAATTTGCTTTACCAAATTTTAAGAGGTTAAAATCGGTGAAAAACCGTAACCGACCGAGCCGAATCGGATCAGTTTGAAACCGATCCGAGTCGGTTTGACAAGAAAACCGGACCGACGATCTTTGTGCAGCCCTAGTTTTAAGCTTGTAATCAGTTGATTATTCAATATAATTGTGCTCATTTTTCCTTTAATAGAGTGAATGATGATACTACTGGTATGTTTTTTTATCATCCAACTTTTTGTTTTTACATTTCTTTGAAAAAATAGGTTGGAAAACTTTGCAAAACATAACATATGCATAGAAGACCCTACCATTTATTACTTGTTGTGTTCAAATGCGTTGTTTTTGTTCATACTGGCATTTATCATCCAACGTGCTGGCATCGTGAGTCATTACTCTTTCTTAAGAACCTATATTTATGCATCGTTGGACTGACCACAATTATATAATGACAACCATAATTGGATGAGCATCAACATGTTGTTCTCAAATGATATTATTGACGATGAAAGTTAATTGAATTAGCTTAATGTTAGGTATAATGGTTTACACCCATCCAAACTGAACATATCGGTCCGGTGTTATGTAACTTATAATTATATAAGACATTTAGGATTGATAATTTACGGGCTTATGATGGTGTTAGTTGGTCTCACCATTCACCATAACTTGTGGAGGAACAAGAAATATATGTGAGACAAATTCATTTGCAACCGATTTTAGTTAATTAAAACATATTATGATAGAAAATGATTTCTCTTCATGTTGAGACGCATTCTTCTTTTTGAAGTTGGATTTCCTTACTGTGATCTTTGAAGTTTTATTCTTTGAGCATTTTAGGAGAATGCTGAAAGAAGAAACTGCCTACTCTAGAGCAGGTGACTTATGCCTGCTATCTTTCTTTTTTTGTTTGTTTACTTCATGCTATTATTTGAGCGGGTGACTTTATTCTTTGATTGTTTAATCTGGATTCTTCTTCATCTTCAATAAAATATTTATTATTCAAATAAGCCTCAAGCATCTTACTATAATGTGATTAAAAGACGAAAGTTAATGACTCGATCAAAGTCGATTGCATGGACAGATTAAAGTCAAATATAAAGCTTGTGACTTATGAGGTCACCAATGTAGGAAATTTTGGACCTTGGATTCTTCTAGGATGGGATGGATCTTGACAACTTTTTGGAGGTGAAATCTGGATTCTTTGTTTTCAAATTTTATACCGCTTGATTAAAATGGTTAATGAAGACAATGAGAATTTATTCTAATTTAAACTTGTCTTTCGTAATATGATTCACAAATAAAATGAAGTCCTTTATCATGGTTTTGATATTTTTTATAATGAAATTAGCATCGTCTCCTCGTCTTGTTAACTTTTCTTAGTCGTCTCGGCTAGAACTCGTTAGAAACTTGTTTTGGTCGTGGACCGAATCGGGAATTTAAGCAAAATCTTACCGAGATTGACAACATTGGATGCATCAAGATATATTTCCAAATACATCCAACATTTGTAAAATCATAATATTTCTTATTTTAGTTATTGTGTTAATCTCATATCTAAAACCTTCGTCATTTAAATAATGAAAATGTGATTGTTTGATCTTCTTTTAAATTGATCTCTCTCGGTTCTTTAACATATTAATTATTACATTTTTATAGGTTTCAATATCAAGCTATTTATCATCTTTTTCGGTACGAAATCTTTTTTTTTATTCTTCTTATCTTTGGATAAACTTATTTATTATGGTTTACTTGAGATTGTTTCCCATAAGAGATTTTTATCGGAAATTGCCCGACTAATAAAATTGGATTCACTGAAAGGTTTTCATTCATGTTATACTTTCTATGTCTATTATTTCTCCATCTACTCTCCAGGTGACTACCTTAGCCTTCATTGTAGTGACATCCAAGTTCCTTATCAAAAGCTTTGGTATAGTTAGAACTTTTATTTTCTGTATATGTGCTCAAGTAAAATTATTAGAACCTTACCTTTTAGTTTGATCTCATTGCTGGAAAATTTTAAAATTATGGGTTGCTTAGAATTATCTAAGAGATATAGAACTCCGATTTATCATCGTTTATACGGTACTACTGTGATCCCAAGAATCAAGACTTAAATAAATATGCTCATCTCCAGGTATAAACTGAAAATATGTATGAGTTGATCTTGTCCACCATTTCAGTTGTCTTGTTTTCTTTTGATCGGATTTTTTTTTTTTTTTGGTAAGCCTTTCTCTATGAAAACGTTTGGTTGTCGGTGTTGCAATAATCCTTTCTCTTTAGTGTTCCCGGTCTCCCATGCTCTTTCATAAGTTTGGATACATGATGTAGATTATTTTGTAAAGGAATTCGACTCGGATCTTAATTGAATATGTTGTTTTCCACAATAACTCTTACCTTGTTGGTGAAGCCTTTGTTGGCACACTTAACTAACGTCATCTTTAGTTGTCGGTGTTGCAATAATCCTTTCTCCTAAGTGTTTCTGGTCTCCCATGCTCTTTCATAAGTTAAAGATACATGATGTCGATCATTTTTGTGTAGGAATTCGACTCGGATCTTAATTGAATATGTTGTTGTTCCACAATATGTCTTACCTTGTTGGTGAAGTCTTTGTTCGCAAACTTAACAAACATCATGTTTGTTTGCATTTGACTTGCGATATGGATATGAGTCAATCCACGACTCTTCGCGAGCCGGTTGTCGGACCATTGTTTTCTATTTTTAGTACTTAACCTCACTCGAGACATAACCCCGATTCGGACCCGTTTGAGTCGGAGTAACAAAATAATTCAACTCATGGAACCAAATTATTGACTCACATATTTTTGAGCGATCTGAATCAAAAACAAAAACATATTGAGTCGAGATATGACTCAAGTCAGTGATTTCGGTTGGATCCGGAAGACTTAGATCCAAATGACTCAGATGAGTCAAGAGTAAACAAACATGTTGTAATACATTGGTACAACTAATTATAAGGCAAGAACGTAGAATGTGATGCAAAATAATATCATAAGCACGCATTAGATATTCAAACAAAAATATCATAACACTTGAGGATTATCGAGAATTTCAACGTTATTGGCAACATATGAAGATCCGGTCCTAGGTAGCGTCCAAGTTTACCTTGAGAAAGGGACGATTTTCTTTTGAGCTGGTCTGCACGGATTTGTATGCTTCTAAGTTCGGTATTGATGTCGGCAAGATGGTGAGAGGCTTGGGGTGATAACTTGTTTGACCCAAGAACTAAGAAGGAAATATGAATCTGTAAATCCACTTATTATAAAAGCGTTATATAAGTTCCACATAGGGTAAATACGTTCTCTAAGCTTTTTAATGATACCATTGGCATCTAGTATTGTATCAATGAAGATCCCACCAAGAAAAGCTAGGTGGACACATTGGCTAAGGCCACTGCAAGTGCCTTAGTAGATCAAGATCGGTGCATTATATGCCGGTCTAGTCAATATGGTTATAAAGGACAATGTAGTATCAAATAGTTCAAAATACATGTCACGAACATACTGAGTTTTACTATTTACAGAATACTTGATGCATAACACGATTATAGAAATAGTTTACCTCTCACACCATGAAGTTTAGTTACATTAAGATTAAAGTATAACTTGGTAGTATTCAGATATACGATAATATATACCTCCCTCCAAAAATAAGTGAGAGTTCTTTAACAAATGGTACCAAGATTTTCCTTTAAGAAAATAAATAATAAGCGAGATTAAAAAGCTATACCTTGACATTTCTTCACAAAGGTCGATTCATCTCACTACGATGGCCACAGGCCATTCACATACTCTTTAACATTACAACTTACACGCAGAAAACGTCTCCCAAAAGGTGACTTTCACTTTCATTACACTCTGCATTTTTGTCAAAGGCTGATATGTTCACAGTTTGGGGGTCGAACCTTAGGTTCTCAAGGTATGCTCACGGATAATAGCTATCTCGGTCACAATTTGAATGCCAAAGGCCTGGGTTTTGAGGGAAATATTCATGTGAAAGTGAAAAAGTAGAACCTCCGTCGATCATGATTCAAGGGTTGTAAGTTCCAAGTAAGATTCTTGGGATGACATCTTGTGAACCGCTTCTAACAAATGCTAAGATTAACTCAAATTGCACAAAATAATTGTATTTCACAAACACTAGGTATACATTTATTTGTTGAGCATCTCTTCTAGCGTCGGATGGGCTATCTACTAACCTTAATATTAGTTTTAAGTTTTAACAACAATATGAATTTTCTACACCAAAAAGTATGTTCCAACGTTTTATTTTCTGTGACCTAGGATATACAAATATACAATTAATTAAATCTAAGGGAAACATTACCTTGATTATCCGGATTAAACTGTTAAGATCGTACATTATGGGCGTATGCCTACAATAATATAAACAAAAAGTGTCTTTTGTAATTGTATAGGTGAAAGTATCATCAACATTATAAAAAGTACCGGAATTTAGGATTCACAAATGCCTTCCGAATCGAGTCTTTCTATCGTATTAAATGGCACCATTAAACATCTTCAACAAAGACATCCATTTCAATAATTTATTTTAAAATGTAACCACCATGCCCAGAATTACTACTTTCATCTAGTCTTTTCTAAATTTGACCCTCAACAAATCGCATTAACAAAATGAAATCGAAACTTCTACCACAAACAGCCGTAACAACCGCTCAAATGTACCCTTAAAGATGCATTTCATATTTTCAACTATAATGATGAAGTCGAAAAAGTAAACAACTAATTTAGAAATAATTCCTCACCCGCATTTGGAGAAACGCCCAACAATAATTTAGAAATAATTTAGATAATTTAGAAATAATTTGGATAATTTAGAAATAACTGAGAACATGGAACAAATGAGCGAGTATATGCTAAACAGAATCGGGTGAGCATCCAGCAGTGGATCAATGAACGACTCGAAGCGCCATGAGCAAGGATCGAGCGACAAACAAGTGAACGATGAATTGGTGAACAACCATTAAATTAGCGACAAACTGGTGAGTAGGTGATATTTGTTCCACTTAGCTTATCTTTCTTACCCCGCATATCACCCATGGTTAGGACTTGATGCATGTTGCTCGATGGTCCCTTATCATCATAAACTTGACTGTTTGCCGGTACGTAATTAGGCTTTGTGTACTTCTTTGATGCACTTGACTTCTTACTTCTTGAAAGGCCCACCTTGCTCTCTGTCTCTCTCATACTGAGGTCACATTCAACGGGACGCCTGTCACACATCTTATTACAAATCACAAAGGAACAAATTATAAGTGGAGAACATTTAGGAAACCAAATCAACCATCAAAAAAGCAAGATATGTGAGAACCAACTTACCTCATGTGAGTGCATTAAAGATATTTGTAGATTCAACATGGCTCAAAATGCACGTCTTAATGTTCCCCAGGCTCAATCATAACAGATGAAAGAGTCCGACAAATTATATCCTCAGCAGACCAAGAAAGTTAATGAGATAAAAACATACACATCACAAACAAAACACATAATTTCACACACTTTAAAGCAATGAGAAAGCAGATGATCGTTTTCCAAAGATTAACTTCAAAGAGGGAAAAGCTTCCCGGGGTGGGATAATAGGTGGAAGTACATGTTCAATTGTTAAACAATGGATTCCCCAAAGCAATACTTTAAGCGAATGAAAGGTGCATGATTAAATGTTTATCAGAATGAAGAACAAAGCTTAACAAAGGCAAACTTGAAAGTATCTTGAAGGCTTTAGATGTTTGTAACAATATAAGCAATGGACATTGAATTTGTATGAGTAAGTTTGTTCACTAATCATCAACATTGGAATGAAATTGAATCCAACAAGAGACTTGTATGGGTAAACCTTTGATCTTTGAATTCCACCATTGCAAAACCTTGAAGGCTGCACTAATTTAAATGGAATAAACATCACCCCGGAGAAAGCTGACTTACTTTCTTTTGACCATGGAATTCCCACGTTGAATTATTTAAGACCATCTTGATTGTATTCAAAGATAGTCACTCATCAACATGAGGTTATATCAAGCATTGACATCGATGGTCAAATTTTCTGTATGTTCACATTCTTCTTTCATTCCTCTCAATCATCTTTTAGATTCAACTGCAACAAATAGATACAAAAAAAAAAAAAAAAAAAAAAGTCTAAGGTTTGTTAATGTTTACCTTCTTCTTCAATTCTTCTAAATGAGGTCCTTCCAATTCAACTGAAAACATATATAAATCCATATTATAAAAACCTACGTCAAACGGGGAAGAAGAATCGACGAAAAGAAGAAGAGAAGCAATAATCTTGTGGGTCGGGGCGGAGATAAAAGAGATCAATGAGGAAGAAAGAGAAATTAAGATTTTTAATAGGGATGAAATACATGCCATTACCTATAAAAAAAAAAAAAAACGGTCCAATATATCATTCACCCACATCCCCACCTTAACATTATCTCCAATGTTCGAGATCATATTAAAAGTACTGCAATGTAATAACTTGAAAAGTTGATAAAAAACATTGTCAAAGAACATGTTGAATACTTTTAACAATCCAAATGAGGTATCCACATGTAGTATTATGCAGCGGCTATGAATACCTTGGATGGGGATATGTACACATACCTAGCTGCAGACAAACTTAATGCAGACCACGCTGGCAATACACCGCGGCTTAATAGCGAATTCATGCAGAATTTAAACCAACCTGGAATGCCTAGGTTCAAGGCGGGAGGTCAAGGTTGGATAATGGATAATGGTTCTGAGAAACCTAGCATCCATATAA
This sequence comes from Papaver armeniacum, assembly GCA_023531295.1. Taxonomy (NCBI): domain Eukaryota; kingdom Viridiplantae; phylum Streptophyta; class Magnoliopsida; order Ranunculales; family Papaveraceae; genus Papaver; species Papaver armeniacum. Next base: position 38,501 of record JAJJWW010017661.1, read on the forward strand.
GGTCTTTGGGACCATTTCCTGATTCGTCATCCAAACAATACACAAAATAACACTCTGCTACATCAATGGAAGTCAAAATCTCAACATAACTACACCATGAACATAAATTCAGCTCAAGGCCATAGACTCATAATTAAGCAACAATGTTACTTAGTTTGATGATATAAGTAGAGTCGTTTTCCAAATTTACCACCCTTATCTTTGTTGAATGGTGACTTGCTTAAATGAGAAAACTTACCGATTTAGTGTACAAAATTGAAAACGACTTTGATCTAAAATTAATTATATCAAAATACCTCGGCTTTTATTTTATTTGTAAATTGGAAGGCTCTTGGTATTTGTTGAGTTACTACCATCTTCTTATAGGATATGAACTTTGAGAACTTAAGTCACTACTTTAAAGTTGTTATCGTGCATGCGAGAGGTTATTAACACAGACCACTCATTCAAAGCACCACAATATCATAAATTCCTATGCATAAACCTATCTCTAAATTAGAAGAATTTAACTTTTCAAAGTGTGAGACTACTTTATCTGGTGTACTGTTGCATAAATAAAATGAAGACAAGCCGGTGAAGACCCAAAGCGGCATCAATGAGATACACATAGATGGTGGACAAAAAGGATCCAAAAGCGGCATCAATGAGATACACATAGATAGTGCAAAAAACAAATGGTTCTTCAAAAGATCGTTTTTTAGTGAACGTGGACTAAGTGTTAACTACAAATAATAAGTTTATGCGGTAACTTAAATCTAACTTTTTCTCCAAGGTAACTATTCGGGATTACACTATGTAATATTAAGTCATCAAGTTTTCATACTATTACCTACTTGAAGTAGAAGGTATCCTCGAAATTATAACATCACATTGTGCTTGGTATCAACACTACATCGTGATGTGTAAGAATTCAAGTCGGTGACTTATAAATCAAAAAGCAGTACAAAAAGCAGAAACTTAACATAATTTATATTTCTGTTGGATGCTAATCTTTTCATGGCATTTTTACACATACAACAACGTAATTGTATGTTGGCTACTACCATATCTCTTTTATACACCTATATTTGTCTTGCAACCGGTAAATTTGGAATATAAAAGATTTGAACTTTTAAAATTTAACATACCTTGTAATATGCATTATCTCCGGCTAGATTTTGTGCCGTGCTACGCACCGGGCATCTTTTCTTTTAACCATATACTACGGGGTGTGATGTGGCCGCCTCTTCCGATCAAGCCATTTTTGATTAGATATGGATCGCTTTGCCTCACCCGTCGCTTGGGATATTTTGATTTGGTGTGGCTCGGTTTAGCCTCTCCCAGACGTGCATTTTGATTTGGTGTAGCGGGCCTTCTTGTTGCATTTTTAGTATGGCCGCTTCGCCTCGCCCTGTCGTTCGGGATTTTTAATTTGGATTGGATTCTGATTTGGTCTTGGCATTTTTAATTTTTTATGCGTGGCTTCGTCTTGGTATGTGTGAATTGTATAGAATTCACGCAACAACATGGGTTTAGAGAAATATTTTTCTTTGTAGAAATTGTTCCCCAATAACAAGAATACTTTTGTCACGTAATGCGCATACTTGATTCCATCCATAAATCCATTTTCTTCCCTTACTACCAAACCTAATGATCAACCCAAAAATTTAAATTAGCAGAAGCTCAAAAACTAACCATTTTAGATCAACCTAATGTTCTGAAAATTTCAAAAGTTACATAAAATTGAAAAAAGTGCAAAACTATTTCGTTATTATTAGTTATTATTGGGTCATAACCAAGAGATGGATAGATGGATTTAGATGTCAACCTCAATAATGTTCCTTGATATATAGGTCTCCATTTCCAACAAAGTATAAAACAAATTCAAAAAGAGATAAAGTCACCTCTCGAAAACCACCAAGAGACAAAAAGGGTTTGTACACCATGCAGCAGTGCAACCTCACATAACATCATAGTTTGGTGAAGTTGCTTAAAGGTGTCCCAAATTTTAAAGCCCCAATACACATGAATCCGTTGAAAGAGCAAACATGTATATATACATATGAACTCAAACATGTCAAACTTTCACCATTTTAGTTTTCCTATGATTTATGTTATCAAGGTGTATGCATTTTATTAATCAGGTGGTCTCAAGAGGAAATACCAATGTAAAAAGGCAATCAAAAATATAGCGTACCTTTGTTTTGTGCTTCCTCCATTCATATGAAAATCGCTAAAGAACATCAGGTCATTTAAATGTAAAGATGCTAGTTGATATAAATGCTCGTCACTTCTTCAACTGGGACAACATAATCATCAATTTAGCCCTTTGTGAGTCCAAATTCAGGTGCATAACAAAGATATATAATATAAGAAAAATGAAGATTGAAAATATATTAAAATCAATCCAAGCTAGTTAACATAATCATAACATAGAACATGCATAAAGATAAAAATTAACAAATATGAAATCAATGTATATTCACCCTAAACCCCATTTATGTATTGTTAATGTTGTTAAAGCTTCTTAACGTTGAAAACTATGGTGACATACGTCTTTGATGGATCCATTCACAGCATAGTCTTTGGCTTGTGGTGGCCATGTGCACATCTTGTTTTTTTCTCCGTAGTTTCCATTGAGTCAACACCCCCAACGATGTTTTTTACTCTCTTATGGTGTACACATGATACATCTTGTTTGCTGACCTACTTTCTCCATGTTGCAATCAGACACCACCTCCTATGGCTCTTTATAACTACGTTCTGGTTAGCTCAACCAACTTCTTAGCAATGGGTGAAAACGCAAGAGACATTAATAGAACATCTAAAATAAAAAAGGTTTTCGAGCAAGCACAAAGAATAAGGTTCAATTGGAAGGTGGCGATGGATTTATCCACAAACAAATAAAAACAATAAAAGAGGATTAATGAAAATGATGAACAATAGCAATAACACGGCTAGATAAAAATTACAAACAATAGTTATCCTCGAGCCAAGGTTGAAATGAATGCCCCAGAATGTTGAAAGTTTTCTATTGTTATAAAACTTGCCTTCCTGAGTACCCCATCCACCGTTGCGGCTATAAAAAACTTCAAAAACCATTGAATGCACCTTCCTTTTGTAAGCTCCTTAAATAAATTTAGACTTGATTGTTTTCGACCTCTAAGATTTACATTGTTGTGATGATTCGAGAAAAATTTCTATGGAAAGTAATAATATTTCACCGCCACTACCACACAAATGTCGGTTCGGGCCACCAGCACCACCACCTGTGTGATGGACAACAAGACTCGATATAATTACTTCAAGAATGTATGGAAAAATGTAGTTGGTTGAACTTTTTAATGAAAACAAAAATTATGATGCATTTCTATCCATCCTTGTTTTGTCCTTGGTGAGTTGTTGTATGGATAATAGTGAGAATGCGTGGAGAATCTTGCCATCCTTGTCAGTTGTCTCTATATACCTATTGCCTATAGAGCAAGAGCGATTAAATAACAAACTGATTGAATAATTGTCACAAACAGTACCTTCAGCCCAGAAATTACCTCAAGTTGAGGAATATTCTTCATCTTGATGTCGAAGTATGCTTTGCTTCGTCCGCTCTTCACATGGCTGTGACTGACAGCCAGGAGGAAGCCGGATGGGGACTATGTCGAGCACTTGATGGGATGTTTCTAAAAGTGAAGAGGCATGCACTTGATGTTGGTATCTAAGCTAAACTGTTGTATCTCCTTCCCGCATCAATTTCACATTCAACACAAACTCACATTTCCCTAACTTAAAACATCTCTTCAATTCCCCTCTATTCATCTCTCAAATCAATCGCAACAACTCATTCCAATGGCAGTAGAAACCCCTTTTCCCGATTTTTTGACAAAACTCTATCAAAATTCCAACTCGGAAACCCATTTTTCGTTTCCTTCTCAAAACTCTTAACACACTATTTCTACATCATTGATTCACCGACTCATAGAAGAATAAAAAAGAAACCCTAAAATATAATTTTTGGGGTTTCATACATACCTCCTTATATTCCTCTTCATCATCATCCATCTATTCGCATTACCTCCTAAAGCACAAAGTAAAACCCCGAAAAATAATCTGCACTGTAATCAAAGACTTGCAACAGAGGAGCAAGGAAGGACCGCAAAAAAAGATGGTGCCTAAGATAAAAAAATCTAGGGTGAGAGAGTAATAAAGGGAGAAAGGAATTCTTGATTTGAGATAAGAAGATAGTACCATTGCTTTGAAATCGAATCATACCAAAGGAGTAAAACAATTTAGCATAACCTGAGTTTCTTAGCCGTCCAATTGAAAAAAACCCATCCAGGAATATCACGACCATTGGATGATGGCCCCGGTTCTAACGCCATTCATGCAGACGATAGCCATGGCTATCGCCAGAGACAAACCTCATACCTTTTATAAAAATGATGTAATTGATTGATGCCTCTTTATTTATACCAAGTTCTTCTCCTTCTCTATCTCCACTTTTCCCTATTATTTCCATTGCAAAACGTTATCTCGCATTTGCAGCTCAACCACTAAATGTTTTTTTTCTTCTTCTTTTGGGTTATTATCAAATCACTAAAGGAAGCTACTTTAGTTGGATCGAATTTCTATTTTTTTCCTCTCAATCAAGCAATTCGTTGAGGTATACCTAAACTTTTTATCAATTTTATTATCAATTAACATGTCATCTTGTCTTCTATGTTCTCATGTTGTATGTATGTGATTTTTTTTTCTTTCTTCACATGTATATTTGTATCACATGCGATCATCTTCTGATTGATTGAATGAATTTGTAATTTATGATTGCGTATATTGTAAATGATCCCTCCATGTACTAATCTATGATCTACCCATATATATATATCTATATATATTTCTAATGTTTGTTGTACACAATCTGTTTGTTCATATTCGTTTCTAAAGATTATTATGATTATCATAATATAATATTGTATTGTTTGTTGTTCAATCAATTTACATATAACATGTTTAAATTTGTTTTGCCATCTAATAGATACGAGTGATACATGTTGATATCATTTTATTTATTCATACTAAAATCATGTTACTTGATCCCTATGATAAAGTTTTATTTTAATATGATGAGTTGTATAAATTTAATATTTTCATCTATTGTTATGTCATCATATGTTATTAAATTTTTCATATGCCATCATCAAATAAATTTTTTTTGGACTGTTTCATTTTTATGTTTATTCTTTTTACATGTTTTATTTTATAAGAATTTTTTTTTTTATTATTTATGTCGAAGAGTTGTATGTCCTTTTCAAATGCTGATTTATTTTAATTTTTGAAAAGTTTACAGTCATTATTGTTTGTCTTGCATGTATTGTATGTGTGTGATTGTCTTGATTGATTTGAAAAGTAATAATAAAATCATTATATTTTCTTAAAGTGCTATGGAATGGTGGGGCCACCGAGCGGTTTTAGGGAGGACTTTGGATATGGCCACTTTTTGTAAATCTAAGTGATCAACCCACGGCAAAAGATTGAGAATGGTCCTCTTGAAAAACCAAAAATATCACTTCTCTTTTAGTCCAATTACTATAACCTATATATCCTATTTTTTAGGGGTATAATTGGAAAGCAAACTTTAATATAACATATCTAAAATCCGTACCTTGAATTTTATTTAATTTTATCTTGTTGAAAAAGCTAATAAAAAAATCTATCCAACGTTAATAAACAAACAACAATATCAAATTTAGAGTTTTACGAAAAATTCGAGATATTTATCATTTTAGGCACAATTTTAGAAAATTCAAATGTATATTCATCATGCAAACCACCACAAAAGATACATAATACTTTATGTAGCAAAATTTTGGTTTATGCATCAACTAATTCCGTTCCAACTAATAAACGATGTACTCCCTCCGTTTCAAGAAAAATGCTACTTTAATTTTAGGCACAATTCCAAAATTGAGATGCATAGCCATTATGCAAACCACCACAAAGGATGCATAACACATCATGCAACCATATTTTGGTTTATGGATCACTAATTTTCGTTTAAAGTGATACTTCTACAACCCGTTTCAGGAAAGTGAAACTTTCGCTCCATTGGAAAAGTGATACTTTAGCTCTAGTTTCGGAAAAGTGATACTTTAGCGGTTTGCCAAAAAAGTTTCACTTTTCCGAAACGCTAAAGTATCACTTTTCCCAAGTAAAGTAACCTATCTAAACAGGTGAAAGTAATCGCAGACGAACCCCATGTTCGATTCTTTTTTACGGTCGGCCCTCCCACAGGTGGCAACGATCGTACTAGTGTATGTCTTGATTTATTTGTTAAATTAGTTGTTTTTGCTTTTATTATTTGTTTAATTAGTCCCAATATTTATAATTGGGTTGTAACGATGTTTTAATTATTTGTTTAATTAGTTTAACGCCTTCTTTTTTATTATTTGTTTAATTAGTTGCAACGTCTGTTTTATTATTTGTTTGATTAGTTATAATGTACGGTTATATTATTTTTACATTCATTTTGTTTGTATTAAATCAATAAATAAATTGTAACTTATGCACCATTCCATATTCGTATTTATTTTTCACATTGTTTTAACGCTTGTCACTATTATAATGTTATGACATTATTGTTGGCAATTGACTAAGTATTGTCAATCATTAACGGGTTATTATCATTGGTTGGTTATTGACTATCAACTTTAGTGTTAATGAATTATGATTATTCGGAGTTTCGACTTTAACTGGTGACCTTTAGAACCATCAAGAAATTTGGTCTCTAAAAATCCATTTTGACTATAATGGAAATTTGGTTTGGGATTATTATACCAAAATTATTTATTTTAATGTCCTTTATTATGGTGCTTACGGTTGGTCCCAACTCGACTCAAAAATAACATTTTGGATCCAAAGTACTTGAGAACCATTATTATGTTGTTTTTTGTTTTTGATCGGGAAACCATTTCTTTGTGAGAAATGAATATATTCCTTCATAAAACCTTCCAATGACAAAACACCGTCTAAAAGGTGGAGCTAAATATACCTTATGTTTCTAAGCATGCATTGTTTGTGGAAGCACTTACAAAGGGCGATATGAGTCGGAAATTATTTTCCATTTTCTACTTCATTCATGGTACTAACAAACCAGACTATCTTGAAGTACGCCAACAAGAAATTCACTATCTTCAGTAATATATTCAACCTAAAGTGGTGGTTGACATGTAGTGAGATTGTTTTGTCTGTTGAGATAAAAAATTTCTCAAATAAGCTAATCATAGCAACATTGAAAATGAAATACCCCAAAGTAATAAGGGTTAGGCATCTTGACTCATATAAAGCATGTGAAAAGGACATATATATATCATGAGACAAAGATGTATTTATTTCCTCGTAATGATGCATACCAAAGTAAGGTGTATCAATCGGAATATGGGATAGAGCTAAAATGTAATTCTATCTCCATCATAAATAAAAGAGTTGAAAATGCACTCCCAAGTCATAAGTTATTTGGTATATACAATGTAATGTGCGTAACATAGTAGCAACCAATTTCACACCAACCTTTAATGGCAACAAGAAGTATTCGACTAATCGTACCATCTTATTAGTTAATGAACTAGATCCAATGTCTGCACTTATGGAATGAAAACACAAGACATAAATTCTCTAAGTACTTGAGATATATTGGGTGAAACGTAATATATATTCACTCTAAAGTACTTCAGTTGAACCCACTCTTGTTACGTAAGAAGAGACACCACTTATTAAAACTTTCAAGGAGTTCAAATGGCCCGATAGTTGTTTTTTGTTCCACTAATTTAAGGGGAATATAAACTAGTTATGAACTATTTCATAATGACTAGCGAGGATTGGATCATCGAGCATAACACTTCTCAAAATTGGTTTCAATAGAAACAAAGAGCGTTACAAAATCTTTAGTATGTACTGAGGGATAATCACACCTTGTTAATTCAGTAACCCATGCAAATGGGTATCATGTGGAACCTCACAAACGAGAATATAATTGATTGCATCTTTATAGTCTCTATGTATTGAAGGAAACACGCTTTAGAGAAACTAATAAGTCAATTTAGTGAAATGGATATCACTATAGCACTTGGATTATTGAATCCATATTGACTCCCATGATTAAATGTTGGAAATTGACTCAACTAACTTTGACATAACCATAAAGGCACTTTGCTGGTTGTGACATGATGTTTCATTTTGAAATGACTCATACTTACATCATTGTGCTTCTTTTTGAGTGAACCACACAATTGAAAAACATTGACAAAATGTAAAGTAATGGCATATCTCTCAATAAGTGTTTTCTAAAGTACTAGATGCACAACAAAACCCTTCCCATTATTATTTTAAGTAAGAAAGCTTTATATCACTCATTAGTGTTTTCAAAAGTACTAGATGCACAAACCTTCCAAAGTAATAGTCTCTAATGTATGTTTGGAAGGAAACACACTTTAGACAAACTAATGAGTCAATTTAGTGAAATGTAAATCACTATAGTATTAATTTGGATTATCAATCCATATTGACTCAACGATGAAATATTGGAAATTGACTCATACCGACTTTGAAATAACCATAAAGGCACTTTTGTTGTGACATGATGTTTCGCTTTGAAAGGACTCATACTTATATCATTGTGCTTGAAGTGGGAACTGCACAATTGGAAAACATTGACAAAATGCAAAGTAATGGCATATCTCTCGTGTTTTCTAAAGTACTAGATGCACAACAAAACCCTTCCCATTATGATTTTAAGTAAGAAAGCATATCACTCATTTTACAAAGTTCTAGAAACAGTTAGACTATCCTTAGATGTAAATAGTAAACAATCCATATTACAAAAGATAAACAAAGTAAAATTTAGAAAATATTTATGCAGAATGCGGTCCATTAAAGTGATTTATGGCTCTCAGTGAATGTTTCAACATTTTTGGACTAGTTATAGTTCCCAAGAAATTTTGTTTAAAACTACTAGCATATATTTTACATGTAAGGGCTCACCACCACCATTGTAAATGCTAGCGAATGTACATCAAAAAGGACTTGATAATTATCATACGTTTGTGTGATCAATGAAGAGAATCCTATACCTCATGGTCTCATAGGCTATCATCAAAGGTAACAGATGATGCCTAAGGAATAGGTTATGTGTACCAACCTACCTTTTTATCGCTTTGGGATATGCAGATTACACGATCTTTACTTAATTCGCTTTTTAAAACCCAATATTAGTCAACTTTTTGTGTACCAGTTGGTAACTATATATGTTCGTTTTAAAACCCATAATTCGTTTTTAAGCCCGACATTCTGTATTCTTACGCATTTTTGGTTGTACTATATATGTGCCATTACGAATCCACATCGTACTATGATGGGTCTTCAAATGTTAAGTAGTTATGTTGGAAATGAGTTCCCAAATCTATTTGCATTTGAAACTTCGAGTGAGATCTCTTATCGCTAGATTTGCGGGTTGTCATTTTAATGAAATATTCTTCCCATCGTTAGGGGGATAATAAAAGCATTTTCTAAGGGAATGACCTAATTGTCGAGTGTGTTCCACTATGTCTCATATTGATTCTTGTATTCCACAAATGTAAATGTGAAAGACAAAGAATAACGATTTTTAATGTACACCATGTCCTGTCATATCCCCTTCTTAGTCATATCGGGAGGTGCCCTTATAAATTCTAGGTGGTTGTCTTTAGTGAATTCTTTGTGAGTATCTGGGCACGTGTGAGCCAAAAACCTCTCGTTCCTTTTATTGGTCCTGTATTCACCTGGATAGGTGTAAGAATTTTATCCAGACTTTATGTTTCTTTTGCCTCTTTGAGGTCTTTCTCAATATCACGGTGTAGATCCCGTGGAATTGAATCCCTAATTAGAGCTATTTGTAGTGTGAGTCACTACAAGTGGTATCAGATTAGGTTTATCCTTGGCAATTATCATGGAAGATGGTACTGGGGTTCAGAAATTGGACGAATCTGTAAGAATATGAGTTTGAAATCAAGGAAATCCGGGGTGATGGTAGATGTCGCTCCGCTCATAACGCCGAGGTGAAAGCTTCTCTAAAGATCAGTCGACGCTCTTAAATTGATTCTTCAAAGAATCAAAATTCTCGGGGAAACTCCTCGGATGAAAATCTTACTCATACTTGGGAAGAAGGAGAACGTGTTACTCCCAACACCTCTCACGGTCAAACAAATTCCTCAACAGCCTACTCTTCTTAACTTCCTCGGATGGGTGAAGGCAGTTTTCTAGTTATTCTGAGACCTAAAATCGATCTTCTTCGGGATGATGGTACGAACCAAAGAGCTTGGGTCCGTGAATGCAAGAAATACTTCTTTCTCCACCAAATGAATGATGAGGAGAAGACCTAGCAACCTGTATTTCAAAGGAAAAGTGATGTGTGGTTCAGGATTATCAGTTGAAAAAGGTGTTTTTATATTGGGAGGATTTCATTATTGATATTTGTACTAGATTTCAAGAAATAGGCCATGATAATGTTGTAGGTGAGTCAATAAATTAGATCAAACTCATTCGGTTTGGACTATCAAGAAAATTTCAAGAACTCAAAGCTTTAATGTTAGCAAAGAATCCTTCCTTAAACGATTTGTTACTCATTCATAGTTTTATCAAGCTGGTCTAAAGGAGGATATCAAACTAGTGGTAGAAATGTTTCTCCTACTTCATAACAGACTATTTTTTTAGCCAAGGCAAGAATGTATCCTAGAGAAAACATCTAAGGCTCCACCCAAATACTTCAGAAGTTTTCGTCTGTAGCAAACCTTTCCTTGCCCTATCAAACCTCCTAATCTTTCTCCTCTAGTTACTAATCCCATTGTTACTAGTCCAACAACAAGTCCAAAAATTATAATTCATGGAAGAAACTCACTTATCACGGAAATGCGTGCAAAGCGAGAGAAGGGCATGTGTTATGACTTCGATGAGCCTTTTTCTAGAGGACATATGTAATAAACAAAGAATTGTATATGATTATAGCGGATGATGAAGATCGTCCACACTCTAAACAAGTGACAGATCCACTCCAACTATCGAAGAATTACAAGAATACATGGAGATCTCAGATATGCCCTTATTTGGTCCATTCTCACATACAACCATTAAAATCTGGCGGGCTTCGTCAAGAATACGAGCTCACCATTTTAATTGATGTGGAAGCATCTACAGCTTCTTAGATACCAAGGTCACAATAACAGTGGATGTATGATCGATTCTACATAACCCTTGCAAGTGGCGGTGTATTGATGGCAATAAATTGTTAAGCCAAGCACAATGTTGTGATTCACTTGGAGTATGCAAGGTCATAATTTTCTCATGACTTGCACATTCTAGACCTTGGGGGTATGACATGGTAATCGGGTGTAGATTGGATGCGAGAACTCAAGATTATGGTCTTCCACTCTCAAGAAATTAATGATTAAGTTTAGCACTGTGGTCGGAAATCGAGCCGATCGGCCTACTAGGTAAAAACACCTTATCTCATATGCCGTGTCCTTGTCAAGAGACTACTACAAAAAGGCACACAAGGTTTAATTGGTCAATTTTTTTCTTCAAGCCAACACTCACCACAAATCATAGCACCACCCATTCTCAATTCTAGAGAAATTTCCTACCATTTTAGACACCACCACACTACCTCCCGAAGAACTCATGACCACCACATCAATCCGATTCCTAACAATGTTACCCTCCAAATCTTCTCTCCTTACAGTTCCATATCTTCAAAAGGAAGTGATTGAGCAATTTCAAAAAATGCTGGATCTTAAGTGATAGTAAATTTCTTACCATAGCCCTTTGCCTCACGGTCATATTAGTCAAGAAGAAAAGACGGCATTTGGCGGTTGGTCACTATCGTAAGTCAATGCTATCACTATTAAAGATAAGTACCCTATCCCAAATTATAGAAGAATTATTATTTGAATTGGCAGGCGCTACTATATTCACCAAACTTGATCTTCTAGCGGGTTATCATCGATTAGGTTTACTTAAATGACATAGCTAAAATCGCTTTTAGTACTCACCACGGTCATTTTGAATTTTGAGCGATGCTTTGGTCTTACAAATGGTCTGCTGCCTTTGAGTCATTGATGAATGACATCTTTAGCTTATACCTTAGAAAGTTCATCTTGGTGTTTTTCACGATATACTCATTTATAGTACAGACATGGCTACTCACTCTAAACATTTGCATATCGTTTTGTCTATTTTACAAACATTCCTTGTCGTTGCGTGAAAGTGTTCCTTCTGACAACCACAAATGGAGTATCTATAGGCCACATAATCAGCAGCAAGGGTAGCGAAATTGACCTTGAAGAAAATCGAATGTATGTTAAATTGGACCAACTACACTCAAAACTTTACGAGGATTTATGGGTTTGAGTGGTGTTACTATCGCAGATTTATTAAGTGGTTACGGACTTAATTTGTAAACCACTTACTAATGAGCACCTAAAAAGGGCAACTTTACTTGGACTGGGATCTTTGCAGCAGCTTTTGAACAACTAAAGAAGGTAGTTACTTCTACCCACTCCTCACTCTGCCTGATTTCACTAAGGAGTTTGAACTTGAAACCGATGCTAGTAATCTCAGGGAGTGGGAGCCCCGTATTAATGCAGTGGCGACCAATTTCCCTTCTTCAAGCAAGGGTATGGAATCCAATATCAAGCTTTATCCACTTATAAAAAGGATTTCCGGGCAATTGTCTTATCATTACCAAATGGAGATCGTATTTATTAGGGTCTCATTTCACGATATTTACGGATCATCAAAGCCTGATTTTTTCTAGATCAACAACGCACGGTTCTTCAAACGAAATGGATGACTAAATTATTGGGGTATGACTACACTCTTGCTTACAAGAAGGGTTCGGACAATCGGGTAGAGATGCTCTTCTAGAGCAAATTGTTATTAAGCTCTCGAAAGAAACAGACCAAAATGGCTTGAAGACATTCTCACTAGCTATATAGATGACCCCATAGCGGTTTATTGGATTCCTAAACTGACTATCTCTTCCATGCATGATACAGGATATACCCTTACTAATGGCATTTTGAAGTTTCAGGTGGTAGAATTTACATTGGCCAAGCTGACTGCTAGACAACAAGTTATGGCAGCTGTCCACTCATCCGCCATTGGAGGGCACTCGGGCATGCAAGCCAGCTACCAACGAGCCAAGACTTACTTTCATTGAGTGGTATGAAGCGTGATTTAATCCAATTTGTCCAACACCTGATGATGTCTCGCAACAAAATAAGGTGGAGCACAAGTTACTGCGGGTCTTCTCAGCCTATACCCATTCCCGATCAAGCACGGAAGCACATCGGATGGATTTCATCTCCGGGTTGCCAAAATCTGAAGGTCGCGATGTCATTATGGTAATCGTTGACCGTTTCACTAAATCTCTCATTTCATTGCTTTAAGTCATCCCTACACAAAGACAACAAACTTGTAGCAAAACTCTTCATCGACATGATTAAGCTTGCATGGTACTCTGCCACCATTGTATCCGATAGAGATGTTGTTTTCCTTAGTGGGTTTTGGCAAGCCTTGTTCCAGGCTGTTGGTACTTCTCTTCACATGAGCACTTCGTACCATCCGCAAACAGACGGCCAAACAGAGTGTGTCAATGCTTGCATGGAATCGTATTTACGTTGTATGTGTAGCTATAGGCCAACCAAGTGGGTTTCTTGGCTGTCTTTGGCAGAGTGGTGGTTCAACACCTCTTTACCACACTAGTTTGAAACTCACGCCTGTTTCAAGCTCTATACTGACTCCTCCTGATTTGGACTCCATCGGACGGGTGGCATTCGATACTCGTGGTTGATGATTATCTACACCAAGGGAGTAATGACAAGTCCTGCGAGAATCTTCTCAATCTCAACACGCATTAAGCAACAGGCTGATAAGAGGGAGAAGGAGAGAGTCTTTGCGGTTGGGGATTGGGTATACTTACGCCTACACCGTATCGTCAAATGTCTATCCAACTACGTAAGAATCTCAAGTCATCGACCAAATTTTTGGTCCATACAAGGTTTAGAAAATTGGAGCGGTGGCCTATCGACTTCAACTGCCTGCTTCTTCCCGCATCCACCCCATTTTTCACGTTTCACAGCTTAAGCAAAAGCTTGGACAAGGGTTACTACCACAGACATCATTGCCCAACATTGACAAGGAGGGTTTGTTTAAGGTAGACTTTATCCAAGGTTATCAACTCTCGCACCATTTTCAAGGCCGTCGACCTATTCCACGGTGGAGATACATTGTGGTCTCATACAAATTTAAGGAGATACATCCCGGGAAGACGTAGGCGCCATCAAATCTTCTTTTCCCAAGTTCATCCTTGAGGACAAGGATGCTGTAGGAGCCGGCATTTGTCATATCCCTTCTTAGTCACAGTCGGGGTGCCCTTATAAATTCTAGGGTTGTCTTTAGTGAATTCTTGTGTGAGTATTTGTACGTGTGAGCCAAAACCTCTCGTTCCCTTTTATTGGTCTGTATTCACCTATGGATAGGTGTGAAGAATTTTATCCAGACTTTATATTTCTTTTGCCTCTTTGAGGTCTTTCTCAATATCACGGTGTAGATCCCGTGAATTGAATCCCAAATTAGAGAAATTTGTTTGTAGTGTAGATCACTATAATGTCGCTAAAGTGACATGATCACACATACCAGCTGAAAATATTCCTACAAGGTTAGAAATCCTCATTATGGGGTACACCATAGACTAGGTGTTGCAACTAAACTTGGTGGAAGTGTAGTTGAGGCCGTGCCATAAAGGAAGATGGAGAGACCACCGGGTTCGATCAATGCTCACCTAGAAAGGAAGTAGGTGAATAAGGCACAAATTATTTATATCATCGAAATCATCTCATTAGATTGTGTCCGAATATTTCCATGAATCAAAGCGGGAGGACGCTCCAAAGTTTAATGATTCCAGAGAACAATGGCATCCCAAGTTATGAGAATGCGCATGAGTCATTGGAAAGATCATGCGGGCATATTGATGATTAATTTCATATACATTTGCTTAAGGAAATAAAGCAAGAAGAGATCTAACCAAGATCCTTGTTGCTTAATTTCAACGAAGAGCGTATTTTTCCTATGCAATCCAGGTAGAACTTGATTCTTTGACAAATATGCATGTATTTGGTGTGGTAGTGCTAACCAACAAAGTGTAAAGCCTATTGGACATACATGATTAATTTGTCACAAAGCATAATGAGAAGAAAGCAGTCTTAATTAAAGTATAAAGACTCACCTTGAGCGGGGTTTCTCACAAAGCCCCAAATTATTCTCTTGTAATGAACTTTATAGTGTTCCGCTACTTAATTAGCTTGTAATTTCAAAGGACTTAAAATGCAACATATGTATGTGGTTGTTACGTATCTCTGAAAGAATCAAGAGATAAAAGATATTTACAAAAGTACTTGATAGCCTCTAAACCACAGAGTCCGTTTACAGTTAGATAGAACGCTTACTTATAGATAGAAGCAATCAGGCGGATGTGGTATACCCGTCTAAGTGGCTATTTGATTTGGAGGGGATAGACAAGTAAGTTATTTTTCCTTGCGTATTGAGAGAAGAAAGTTCGATTTGGAATTGTAGCTATCTATGTCGATGGTACAGACATGATGGGTATTTTTGATGTAATAAGAGACCTTAAATTCTATTAGAAATCCAAATTTGAGATGAAAAGTCTGGGGGAAAGCTCGACCGAATACTGAGCTTGTGGTATTATTCCACCAGTTTGCATATGTCTAAAGTTGTCGGGCAATTTAACAAAGACGTGCATCGATAGCACTCCCATGATTAGTCGAGGTTCAAATGTAAGTAAGCTGACGACCATTTCGTCTAAAGGAAGATGACGAAGATGTGTTGGGAGATGAAATTACCATATCTAAGTACAATAGACGCATTGTTGTACTTATTATAATAATATACTCAATTAAATCTTACATCCTCAGTGAACTTGTTAGCTAGATATAGCTTAGCGCCAACGCAATGTCATTGGAATGGTACAATGAATGTTATCATGTATGATGGGTGTCGTAACCACAACAAATTAATTAATATTTTTTCACCTAATTAACAAGTAATATAGTGTAGTCAAGTTCGTTCCCACGAGGAGCAAGAGATTCTAGTTGTAAAAATTGTCACAAAAGGGGGGTGTAAAGCAAAAGAAAGTAAATAAAGCAATTAAAAGTTAAAATCAAAATCAATAAGAGAGACAAGATCAAGGAATCCTTCTTCCGTTGCAAAACAATGATTCAAGTTATGTTTTCATCCACATGTTATTAGTCAAAGATTATCACCAAGCTGTAGGATAAAGGTTCGCTTAGCTAGCCCAAATCCCTTATTTCACCGAGTAACAAGTCCGCTTAGTTATCGATTCTATTCAAAAGAACCACCTTGAGGTTCGCTTACAAGATGTAATTCCCTGAATGCATTAAAATTTATGAATTTAGGTTTAGTACTAGTAGTTAAACTCAGTCCGCTTGGTCCACTTTCTAGCGTTGTTTTTACACAATTGCTCCACGGAATCCCTCCTCAAGGTCTCATGTTTTCTACTTGTGTAAAGTGTCGAGAACGATTACGTATTCCCTAACTTATACTAGATTTAGGTTGAGTTAACAAATCAATTTAGCGTGCAATCTAAATAACCTATCAAACAACCATGAATGTATAAACATTCCTATTAGTAAAAAAAAACGATAATCATGTGAAAAACTTCAAGACATAATTGAAAACAAAACTCAAATCATATATTAAGAACTAGGAATTCATCCTCAATCAATAAGAAAATTAGCTACTCATGCTAAAGAGTTCACACAAAGAATAAAGAAAAGAAAAGTGTTGTGTGTGTAGAGAGGTGTGTAAGATGTGTAGAGAACTTCTCTATTTATAAGCTTCAATGTTCTCCAAATCTTCCAAGGAATATAATCCTTTTCCTTTAATAACACCACTTTCCCAATTTGAGCCCAATTCCAATTTCAAGTCCAATTCTCCAAAGCCTCCAAATTTTCATCCAATTCCCAAATCTAAGTATTCACACCCATGAGAAGAATCCACAAAAATTCTGTAATTTTGGTCGCCTGAAAAGTCACCGAAGTTCACCCGGAATCCGGCGGAAAAGTCGACGTCGGCCACCGAAATTTTCTTTTCGGTGATTTTAATATTAGTTATGATACGTCGAAATAACGGTCAAACTGACGGTCTACGTTAGTCAACTGGGTCAAGGAGAAGGAGTGAATCAGCCACCGAGTCGCATCTTACTCGGCTGATTGGTCTAATGGGGTGAGTTAGATCGTCGGATCGTTATCGGACTCACCGAGAGTCGACTCCGCCAGGCGTAAAATTGAACAGAGTTCCGTTTGTTTCGGGCATTTCAAAGCCAATTTTAGGCCGATTTTAGTCTTCTCCTGTTAAGAATCCTAGCATTCATCTAAGCAATCATCCCCGTACAGAGCTTTAGACAGCTTCTTCCGGTGCGGTGCCTTGTTCTTTCTGCATCAGTGAATCAGCAACAGCCCTGTAAACCATTCCAACATCACCAGCACTACCCTGTACAACAGAAACACCACCAGAATCATCAATCATACCACTTCAACCTTCAACTATCTTCATCTCCCTGACCTGAATCTCTCAAACCCATTTTAAATCTATGACAACTCCATCGTTTACTTCCTTTTCATCGTTCATGGCTTCATTCTACACATCATCATCTTCTACCCCATTTCACCGAGCTTCAAACAACGGTCACCAACACCATAAATGACATCGATTTCGGACAACGGCAGCATCAATTTACTTCTCTTGGTTATGTTAGAGACTCACCCATCTGTTCTCGAATACTTGCAAAGAACGCCTCAATTTTCTTCGACACTAACATAATCGTCTCTTCTCGATTCCAATTCAGAAGCTAACCCATTTTCGATTCATCTCAAACTCGGCTTCTTTATTTCACTTCCAATTGATCAACAACAACAGCGACAGTAAACCCTAATTTCTTCTCGTTGAAATCAACACAAACTCGGATCGAGTTTACCCATCTTAGACTTCAATTTGAGACCACCATTATCAATGTATCTTCTTCTTCCTGTCACGCCCGATCTCAAACTTCCAGCTCAACCTCATACCCATTAACTCTTTCTTCTTCGTCTCTTGGTTGAACATCGACCACCATTTTTGAGTGTTCTTCTCAATCTCTCTCAGAACTGTTTCTCGATTTGTTGCTTGATTTAATAGCAGTGGCTGCTGCTTTTCAATTTTAGATGAAAGAGAGGAAAGAGGAGAAGATTATATCTTCTCGACCCGATTTAGGTATAAGTATTGGGTTGGTTATTCAAAGATCCGGTCCTTTGCTAAGGGTTAACCTGATGGCATCCCCTTAACCTCATCCTGGACACTGCGTCTATTATTCCTCCAAAAGAGTTGCCCCTTAAACTTGACTGGGCTCCAGATAGTGTTCGCCCATGAAATGACAATTTTGCCCTTTTAGCTCAAATAGAGTAATTTCTTCTTCTTTTCCGCTGTGTGACTCCAAAGTAGCTACAAAACTCAAAACAAGCGTAAAATACATAATTTACAAGAAAAATAGCAAAGAAAGCATAAACAATGGATAGTAAATAGGATGTATTCTACACCCTATCAATGTACTTAAAAGTAACCATTGACATGACTTTGTTTTATCCCCCGCAAAGACATAGAAGGAATGCTAAAGGAAATAAAAATCCAGAGGTTGTTGATTATGAAGGAAAAATAATATCTCTTCTCCAACGAAAGTAATCGGGGAGACATGGTAGACTATTTTCTAAGTCATTACGGTATTCAGGTTTTGAAAAGTACATGACTAAAGGAACCCATTTGGAACAACTCGAAAGTAATCGGGGAGATGCCGACATCAGGGGGAGGATCCAATGATATGATGTCGACATATTTTACTTCGAAATTTAATATGTGTTGTACTCTTTTTCCCTTCGATCGAGAATATTTTTTCCCAAAGGGTTTTGTAGCTTGACAAGGTTTTTAGAGAGATAACACTAAAAATATCAAGTATGTTGAACGTTGAAGACATAAAGATCACGTTGATATTCTGAAAATATATGAATAAAAGAAATGAAACGTGATAGATGTTAAGCAAACGAATGCGGAAACAACAACGGGGTCTTATAAACATTCAAATCACCAAAGTAAAGTGTGATAAACTCCTTTTAATCGCATCGAGACTAATGAAAATTGTCGACATCAAGGGGATCATTTAATGGCGTGTTGAACTATTTTAATTCACCGAGGTTGCTTTTTCCCACGGGGTTTTAATACTCGGCAGGTTTTTAATGATACAATAACAAACACGGGGGAAGTAATTTGCTAACTAAGGCTATTGTCTTTCCCACAAGGATTTTTGCCTTATGAATTGTGGAAGCAACCGCTAAACTTCAACGGAGCAAAGTGATCATGCAAGGATCACCTTTACTTGCATCCAATCACGTTGTACTCTTTCCCTTCGTCAAGGTTTTGTCCCTTCGGGTTTTTCCTTGTCAAGGTTTTAATGAGGCGATGTATACGCAACCAACTATGTTCTAAGTTTGCTTAATATTGTACTCTTTCTTTAGTTCGAGTTTTGTCCCTCTAAATTTTCTTAAAGAAGTTTTTAGGCAAATTAACTTAGACATAATTCGGTCTTTGAAGATCGTATTGCATGTGATGAACTACATGTAAAAGTACGAGACAACATGTGAAGTACTACATGTGAAGAGTTGTACCAAAGGTTTTGTCCCACTGGATTTTCACTCGTCAAGGTTTGAATGAAGGCTTATTTCAGCACAAGTCATCAAGGAGAGAACAACATTTTAAGAACTACATTTAAAGCACTATATGAAGCACTATGTATAAAGCTTTGTTATTGAACCGCACAAGGGGAGTTTTATAGGGCCTATGGCCCATGGATGTCTTGGTTCATTAGATGAATAGGTCTTCCCTTTTATGTATATAAGAGAACATTATATGTATGTAATTGAGTGATGCCTCTTTATCTATATCAAGTTCTTCTCCTTCTCTATCTCTTACTTTTCCCTATTATTTTCACTGCAAAAAAATCTCAAATTTTACTCGAAAAATAATAAAAACTCTAAAAACAACGGAGGATAAGTAGCTCTCTATACAAAAATTTGTTCCAATTTTGTTTTTATCAATCTTTTTTAAGAAAAGTGGTAGAAGTTCCTAACCTACTTACTTTGCATTCTCTGCTAGTCTCTAACTAGAAATGAATTTGGGTAGAGATTCTGTAATTTCTTGAATAGATTTGCAGGAGTTAATTATTATTATTACTATCGTTCATTTCTACTAAATCACAATTATAAATTATCCGTGAGAAATTACAATACAACGCCATAACTATACCATTTTTGAAGGATGAGTGTAAATACGGAAGAATTAAAAATATCGATGATGGGTTGAGATACTTTGATCAATTGATTTTAGAAAGGCCATTACCATCTACAAGTACATCTAATCATATATTTGTATCATTATCTAAAATCAAGTGTCATTCAGATGTCATTATGTTGTATAAGAAGATTAGTTTGGTCGGGGTGCAACCTGATTTGCATACATTGATCATTCTGATTAATTGTTATTTGTCAACTTGGAAAAATTTGATCATGGGTTCATTTTTTCTTGGAGAGATTATTAAAGAGGTCATCATCCCGATACTATCACTTTTCGGCACACTAATTAAAGGTTTGTCTTTAAGAAAAGATTGATTTTCATTCTTGAATCAGGTATACAAGAAAATAATATCTTTCCTAATTAATCCTTTTTCCTAACCATATATACAATATCTCTTAGTACTCTCCCTCAAGTTGGAGCATAGATATCACGAATGCCCAACTTACGAAGAACTCAACTCAGGAGGTGTCCAAGAGCTTTGGTGAAAATGTCCAAAAGGCTGGGTGAGTGGTGAACATGAGAAGTAATAATAGTAATTTTGATTTGAATTCGATCACGTACATAACGACAATCAATCTAAATATGTTTGGTGCACTCATGAAAAGTCAGGATTAATAGCAATATGAAGTGCGGATTAACAATCGCATAAAGACGCATAGGCTTTGAGTAACATAGAGATTTCAATAATTCCTTTAAACACGTGACCTCAATACAAGTATGAGTCATGGAACGGTACTCGGCCTCAGCAGAAGAACGAGATAATGTGTGTTGCTTCTTTATCTTCCAAGATATATGTGAGCCTCCCAAAAAAGTAACGATGAAAGCGACAACTAAGAGGGCATGAGGCCCAATCAGAATCACAATAAGCAGTAAGTTGAAAAGCACTATCCTTGCGTAAAACAATCCCTTGACCTGGATGGCCCTTTAGATAATGAAGAACTCGAAGAGCAACTTCCCAATGAGACACCCGTGGAGACTTCATAAATGGAGCCAATACATGCACCGAGTTACACAGTTTGGGACATATAATTGTCAAATAAATCAAGCATCCAATAAGACAACAATAATTGGATGAATCAGGATACATAGGTTCATAATCAAGAACTAAACGATGATGTTAATCAATAGGTGAAAGAAGATGGTTTGGATCCAAGAAGTCAGTCTCATAAAGAATATCAAGGTGTATTTCCATTGAGATAAAATAGACCATCAGTTCTTCGAGACATTTCAATACCAAGAAAATACTTGAGATTGCCCCAATCTTTCATTTGAAAAAACGACTTAAATATTCTTAAAAGAAGTAATAGCAACAAAATTATTCCTAGCAATAATTAAATCATCATAAGATTGTAAAAACCTAAAAGTATTAAGAGCACACCGCAGAAGCTTAGCAAACCAATTACGAGGAGCTTGCCCGAAGTCCATACAAAGATTTATGGAGTCGACACACTACTGTGACAATTCGTCGAATATCCTGGAGGAAGTTGCATATATACTTCCTCAACAAGATCCTCATGTAGAAAAGAATTGTGAACATCCATTTGATGTAACTCCCAATCACATTTAGAAATTTTACATGTCCATCAACATTGTTCTTGAAGCTACATATATAGTATATATGGCTCTGTAACACGCCCAACTGTAGTCTCTTTACTTGGGTTTCTAGTACAGGTTTGTTATCCAATTTTCAAATTCTTATGGTGGTCATGTTTAAGCAATGGTTTTGGCAGTGGCACCTTCTTTTAGAGTCTCTACACTTGGGTGGTAGCTTGATTGGTTGGGACACTTCCACGGTTAAACGCTCAGAGAACTAATTCTTAATGAGAACTACTTCAATGGTAGCTTATCTTCCACGGTTGGGGAACCTGGAAAATAATCTTCCTCAAGGCTTAGTAATCTTAAGAATTTGGTGTTGGCAGACACTGAGCATGAAAATCTATTCTAGGACTTTCCTCTGCACAGTTAGGGCCCTGAGTTAGTAAGAAAAGCTACCTGCCAGCGTGTTGGCATTTCCAATGGCATGCGTGGCCAATTTGGCCTATGTTGCACGGTTTGCAAGCCTGGCGCGGGCTCTACTTTTGGGTGCATGGCTAGGGCCAAGGTAAGGGTGTTTGGCAGGCGTGGCGTGACCGAGGCGTAGCTAGGGCCAAGCCGAGTGCGTTTGGCATGGCGCGGCTAACTTGGGCTAGGTGTGGTGGCATGATTTTCCATTGGCACGGAGGTGCGGCTAGTATGGTTAGGTGTGTGGTGACATGATTTTCCATTGGCATGGAGGTGCGGCTAGCATGGTTGGCATGCTTTGGCGTTGGTGTGACTAGCATAGCTAGGGCCAAGGCAGAGTGCGTTTGGCATATTTGTGGCTAGCTCGGCTAAGTGTGGTGGCATGATTTTCCATTGGCACGAGAGGTGCGGCTAGCTTGGGCTATGTGTGGTGGCATGATTTGCCGTTGCACGGAGGTGCGGCTAGCATGGTTGGCATGTTTTCTGCACGTTTTGTGTGGGGCATGATTTTCCATTGGCACAGAGGTGCGGCTAGCTTGGGCTAGGTGTGGCTAGCATGATTTTCCATTGGCACGGAGGTGCGGCTAGCATGGTTGGCATGCTTTGGCACGTTGGTGTGATTAGCATAGCTAGGGCCAAGGCGCAGTGCGTTTGGCATGGCGCGGCTAGCTTAGGCTAGGTGTGGCTGGCATGATTTGCCATTACACAGAGGTGCGGCTAGCATGGTTGGCATGCTTTGGCGGCGTTTGGTGTGACTAGCATAGCTAGGGCCAATGCGGAGTTCGTTTGGCATGTACGGCTAGCTTGGGCTAGTGTGGTCGACATGATTTGCTATTGGCACGGAGGTGCGGCTAGCATGGTTGGCATGCAAGCGCGTTTGATTTGACTAGCATAAGCTAGGGCCAAGGCAGAGTGCGTTTGGCATGGCGCGGCTAGCTTGGGCTAGGTGTAGGTGGCATGACTTTCCATTGGCACTGGGAGGTGCGGCTAGCATGGTTGGCATGCTTTAGCGTGTTTCGTGTGACTAGCATAGCTAGTTCCAAGGCAAAAGCTGCGTTTGGCCGCGGCTAGCTTGGGCTAGGTGTGGCTGGCATGATTTGCCGTTGGCACGGAAGGTGCGTCTAGCATGGTAGGCATGCTTTTGGCGCGTTCTTTGATTAGATAGCTAGGGCCAAGGGCGAGTGCGTTTGGCATGGCGCGTTTAGCTTGGGCTAGGTGTGGTGGGCGTGATTTGCCATTGGCACGGAGGTGCGACTAGCATGGTTGGAATGCTTTGGCGCGTTTGGTGTGACTAGCATAGCTAGGGCCAAGGCAGGAAAAGGTGCGTTTTGCATGCCGCGGCTAGCTTGGGCTAGGTGTGGCTGGCATGATTTGCCATTGGCACGGAGGTGCGGCTAGCATGGTTGGCATGCTTTGGCGCGTTTGGTGTGACTAGCATAGGTAGGGCCAAGGCGAGAGCGTTTGGCATGGCGCGGGTAGCGTGGGCTAGGTGTGGGCGGGCATGATTTGCCATTGGCACGGAGGTGCGGCTAGCATGGTTGGCATGCTTTGGCGCGTTTGGTGTGACTAACATAGCTAGGGCCAAGGCAGAGTGCGTTTGGCATGGCCTTGAGATAACTTGGGCTAAGGTGTGCCTGGTTTGCCATTACACGGAGGTGAATTAGGTTTTGTTCGTTGTAACCCTAATTTGAAAAAATACCCCCTATTAATTACTAACTACATGCATTGAATGTTCTAATAAATGTGTCGCCGATGACATTAGGTTATTGGGGTTTTACGATTTTACCCTTTTCTAAAACCACCATCAACACTTGGCTAAAAAGATAACCTGCAGAAGTAAGTAAATTATCGGGCAAGAAAAGAGACAATGGTCCAGACAACACCCCGAATTGTCAGCAGAAAGAAATGGAAAAACTTTATGGAAAATGGTCCGGGTGAAGTATAAAGCATCTCCGCGAGAACATAGCGAAGTAAAATGAGATGTACACCATTAGGGTTGATTGGCCTATAAATAGAGGTCCATGGACAAGGGCCGGGGGGAGGGGGGATTTGGGAGAGAAGGGAGAGCTACGTTTTAGAGAGTGAAATTAGGTTCACAGTATTTGAGAACTTGTATTTTTGTTTCTTTAGTTTGTTCATCAATAAAAATTTTCTAGTTTATACTCCTTAACATGTCTTAGACTTTGGGTGTACTAACGATTTCTAGTAGTTACAAAGCTAGTTTTATTGCCCACTTCTAGTAATATCAGGCAAAGAATATTTGTACATTTTTTTTTGATCGGTCAAATAGAAGTTTCATTGAAAAAAAGGCACTTAAGAGGGGTGCCTTAACCCAATGGTTACAACCGAACAAAAAAGGGGAACCGAAAGGGAATTCGCTGCCAAAACAAAAAAACAAAAATTACGGAGGCCGGTATAATGAATCCCATAAAGCAATCACAATATTTGCCGTAAGCCTAACATTCTTGTGTTAGATTCGGCTCAAAAGAACGCTTGTAATTTGATATCTCTAATGAGTCTTGCCAAATTTTCTTTTTATTATCGAAGGTTCTTGCATTTCGCTTCTTTCCATATACACCACCAAATTGCAACCGGAATGTTATTCCATATGCGGCTAAGTCTTTCGTCTCCCCAATTAAACTTCCAAGTCTTGATAGATACAATAATATTATGGTCGTATGACCAACCAAAGTGGCACCCTTCAATGAAGTAATCCCATATTCTCCGGGTTCTCCAACAACCATAGAACAAGTGCGAACTCGATTCATCGTCTTCTCACAAAAAACGACAAACACTAGAGACATCCATACCTCTTCTTAAAAGTTTATCCGCCGTCATTACCCGATCATGAGAGAGAAGCCAAAGGAAAAAAATTGATTTTGTGAGGGTACTCATTACTCCATACAACATTTATTGATAATCCGGCTCACCTTGATCGTCATTGTCTTTACTTCCATCCTTAACCGTATATTGACCATGATCACTACCAACCCAAATTAGGGTATCCGTAACCCCTTCTTGAATAGAGATGAGAGAGAAGATTTGATAGAGATAACACTTCACTTGTAATGGTTTGAGAGTATCTTTGCCTAGACATGAATGCCCACCTTACACCGTCTTCCCTAACTTCATACATACTAGCCACCACAACCTCCTTGGAGGAATCACTTGACTTACAAGGTCTGTTTGCTTTTGGAAGAATATTTGTACATAAAAGGCGACAATATTAAATTTCACATTAGAAGTCCGGCCTTACAAGGTCTGTTTGCTTTTGGAGGAATCACTTGACTTGGTGGAAGATAAAAGTTGCTTTTGATATTGCTGCTTGTTTTTCTTTCTAAGCATCGAATTCATCATGAAGTGGAACGTATCCGCATGCATAATCAGCAAACTAGATGCTACCTAAGTTTGTTTATACTTTTGTATTTTTACATATAGCCAGGTACATAAGGTTGCTTGTTGAGGCTTCTTATTATTATTCTGCAGATGAATATTTCAAGACAGAAAAAACAACATAAAATATATAAACCGAAGAGAATTTTTAGCATGACCAAAATATAAATTCATTCTTAGTTCAAAAAAAAAAAAAAAAAAAAAAAAAAAAATCAGCAGCTTTAATCACCTCCGACTCCACGCTGCAAAATTATTTTGCTAAAACGATTAATCCTCAAAGGTCCATGCATCTAACGTATGAACGTATATCCTCTGGTGTTTTCCAACCATCCACATAACCACTTCCTTTGATGCCAAGTCTTTTTTTTTATAATTAAAAAATAAAAAATGATGCCAAGTCCAACATGCCCTTTATGTCAAGAAAATCCGCAGCCTGGATCGAGTCAAATACTAATTGGGAATTTAACTGCGCATCCCAAATCTTTTTTATCTTGAATAGTTTAGCCGTAATGCTAGTTTCATTGTATGCTTCTTGTAATGTTGTTATGAAGCAAAAAAGAGTATTTGTATTATGAGTCACTTGGGGGAAGATAAAAGTTGCTTTTGATGTTGCTGCTTGTTTTCTTTGTAAACATCCAACTTATCATGAACTGAAACGTATCAGCGTGCATGGTTAACAATCTATATACGAAAAAAAAAAGAACAAAAATATATAACTAAAGATGAAATACATAAATTCATTCTGTCACACTAATTCATAAAATCCAGTGTTTACTTTCTTTGATCCCAAGTCCATCAAACCCTTTATGTTAAGAAAATCCGCAGCCTGGATCATGTCAAATACTAATTGAGAATTTGTCCCAAAATCGAAATTCAGAAACTGCGCATCCCAAATCTTTTTATCTTCATCAGTTGTCTCAGCCTCAGCGTGTTTGTTGAGGTATTCGATCACCTTTGCCAAGATACTGCCTGTGATGGTAGTCAAAGGAATAACGATATTCTCAGTCTCGATATCAACTATCATGTGCTCCAGGGTTTTAGACTGCAATGCGACAGCCTCCTCGATAACAAAGGTCTGTTCGTCAGAACTCTTTAAAGTAATCATCTTCGCCGGTGCCGCTTAGGCATGCACACGGTTCTGTTCGGGTCGGTTAGTTGTAAAACCGTTCAACTAACCGTTTATAGTGCGGTTAGCACATTTAAAACCATAACCAAACTCAACAGTATTCGGTTCGGTTCGGTTATTTTTCGGTTCGGTTCGGTTTAACCAAGGAAGTGTGTTTCTCTGGGTGGTGGATGGATATCTTTACATATGGTATTAAAGTAGGACCCGCAATCACTGTCAAGGCCCATACCCGCAATTGCATCTACCGTTGTGTCTTGAACTGAAGAAGCACAAATCTTTTCGCATTTATCTTTTCCTCACCAAGACTCAAGAGTCGCTTCCCTTGGCAAAAGACATCTCCAAGAGTTACAATAGTGCCTATAAAGTGTTTCCAACCCAAAACACCAATTCCACACCTCTTAGCCTTACTCCTTCATCATCTCATTCGATTAATCCATCATCCATCACTTCATCGATATCTCTCGATCTCTTCTATTATTGTAATGGCTGATATTAAGAACGTCTGTTTAGATGCGAGAGTGTTGTACCAGAGGCTAGTACGTGATAGTGGTAGGGAGATAGTTATAACCATGCAAGCAATAGCCCTGTGGATTTTCCTTGAAGGCATGGGATTTCCGAATCTGGTACAAAAGCTTCTAAATACCCACGAAATGGTGGTAAACAAGATCTTGGATGAAGCACAAAACTGTCTCGGATGGGTTCAATCCGTTACATCGCCTGCACCGGCGGTTAATCAATCCGATATGCCATTAACTGAAGGCATAATGGGTGGTAAGTCGATCAGTTTGATGTTGGTATATTCGAACAGGACGAATGTGATAACTAAAGTGAATGAAACCGTCATTGGATCATTTGCTATCGCTTTTGCTGACATCATTCAAGAGGTTTCAGGCATGACCTTTGCACAATTAAATGTTCTTCCTTTAGTGCAAGATCTGCACGAGGGCCTCACGTATCCCAATCACTACCCAGAACAAGCAGCACCTACTGTTGACGCAGATCTACCAGAAAGCAAGCGTGCAATATTCTGTACGTTTACACGAGAATATCCAGTTCAACAGAGAGAACTTGAGAGTTTCTGGGAAAGGTACAATAAATAATCTTACTCAACAACCGAAGTACTGTTCATAGAGTTATTTGTGTATATCATATCATCGTGCGTGTCTTAATTATTCATAAATTTCACTTTACACTGCAGATCGTTTGGTGAAGGGTGTATAGAGAAAATTTCGATGCAGCAAGTTCCAGATAATGAGCATCCAACGTGGGCATCAGTAGTGTTTAATTCCGAAATCCCGGTGCTGGAAATCATGCAAGGGAAACAAACAGCAGCAATAAGTGTAAATGGGAAACACGTTTGGGCTGGAAGCCTGGAAAAGAATGGTTATGAATCTAGAAAGGGAGGTTTACTAGCTTCTGTGTTGGATGCGCGAATGCATTTGAAAGATCAACAATACAATGTTTCTTTTTTCTTTTTGTTTCGCCATTTTGTTGTGGGTACAATAAAACTAGCAGTTTTATGGCTGTTTTTGTTGAGCGGATGAACCTTTAATTTATCAGTTTGTTACGTGTTCTCTCACATTTTCTCAGTTGTCAAAAAAAAACTAATTTATGAAGAGTAAGAACGAACGTACTTTCTGCGCATTATTACGGTACCTGTTCATTAGTAATCTGGTCGAAAAAGATCTGGATCGATGCCAAACTTGATAGTGAAATCTTGAGTGTATGAATAATTACTGCTCTTACAAGAGTAATCTACTCTATTTACCCCTATTATTATTATCGGAAAATTGGTCATTTATCCAAATATTTTTAAAACCTGGTTCAAATGGACGAGTAAAAATTAGTATGGGTGAAATGGACAAAAAAAAATAGTAAAGATTGAACCTGGATACATCGACTTAAACTTAAAATATATGAGGATTAAACTGGATGCATCCGATGTAAATTAAAAAAAGAAAAAATATTTGAAAATGGGTAGGATGAAACTAATTTTACATCCTGGCAATTTTTGTCCATTTAAACAGTATCAAAATCTAGATGTCTTTTTCACTCAGGATTTGTTGGTTTTGATCTTTTTAACCAATTTTGTGTATTATTATCACAAGTCGTTCATTTCTATCGAGTAGAAATAGATGTACTAATTAAAAGGCGGAAAATGGGTCATATGACTAAAACCCAAAAAGATCGGGAGTAATTGAAGAACAAACGTATAGATGCAGGTGAAAAGACGTAGAAAAATTTGATCGTATACGCTCCCTTAAGAAACATTAACATCGTATCGTTTTCTCTTATCTTATTTATTTTTTCAATTTAAAATTAATGTGACAAAGGTCTTAACTTCCAAAATATATATGTTGATTTTAATAAAATTTATATTTTTGGAAATGACTCGAAAATCTCTACAAAACAAAGATCATTGTTGATATGAAATTGAAAAAAAAAATATTTAATTTTAAACGGATAGAAAATGCGTTATGCACCAGGTGCAACTCGACCAAAACTTATTTCATATAAGAATACACATTGTCCACCCAGTTGCACCTTGTTAAAAAACCTATTTCCTATAGAAACATGCATTATGCACCCCAGGCGCAATATGGTCGAAACAATTTTCCTATAAGAATAAAAAAAAATACATTATGCACTCGGGTGCAAACAACCAAAACCTATTTCCCGTTAGAATTATACATTATGCACTCAGGTGCATCTTGTGTACTTTGTGGAAAAATCTAGGTCTATCCTAGTAATCACCGGCAACATTATATAGACACCCAAAATTATTAGTCCATAATCGCGAGCAATAGATCTGCCGCCATTACCATCACATCCACCATCAAAACATCAACCAAACACAAGTATTAAATAAGAAAAATAAGAAAAACAAAAAAAAAAAAAAATCAAAAAAAATATACATTATGCACTCATGTGCATTTAGATTAAAACCAGGTGCATCTTATACTATCTTTTACCTTCAGCCACTTTATACACATTCCTCGGATAACTACAAATCGAAATCCCAAAACCAAAAATTTGTTCAAAGTAAAATTTAGGGATTTTTATTAAAAAATAAGTGATCAAATAAGTACCTTCTTCGATCAAAAATGGGTGATGTTTAACTCCAAACTAAGCTCCTATAGATCGGATTCATCACCATTATTAACCAAAACATTATACACCACTAAAATCACTAATTTATTATATCAAACAACATAAATGTGTGAAGTATGATCATGAGCAAACCACTGAAGCCACCTGACGAATGAAGCATGTGAACGTGTGAACCTTTGAAAATCCGTAACTCCACTAAATCGGTATCTCTACTAACAACAGACTCACTGTTGAATCCAAAGTGAGTTGGTCGGCTGGTCCAATTTATTGAATCTCCATCAACATTTACCAAACAAAATCCAAGAATTAAAAGGTTACACCTTTACTGATCTAATGGTTCGATACATGCGATATAAACAGCCCCATACAAATCAAATTACACCCATCAAAAATAATAGATCTAATAATTTTAATATGAAAACAACACCCTTAACAGATTAGATAGAGAAATCCTAACACAGCAAAACAAACCCATTGCAGGAAACTGAAAACCATGTTTAGAAGACAAACCTGAAATCTGTTGATTGAAGATTCAATTCTAGATTGGAGAGAGACCTAGAAAACAAAAACTCTGTGGATAAAACTTATCATCGTCATCATGTTGAGACACGATCTCAATCAATTTCTGTTTACCCGGAGGTGGTGGAGAAAACTCAACTGTATCAATGGAGGTTCGAGAATATTGAAAAAAAAACAAGGAGTTTTTAGTCATTTGTCCCTAAAAAAAATAGTAATAATTGGGTGATATATCCATTTTAGGCTATTTAAACAGTATTTTTAGGTTTTAGAGCAAGCTGCTATGATTAAGGTAAAACCAAGACCAAAGCAAAAAAAAAAAGTAAAACAAATGGTTTGATCGGTGGTGCGACACTACGGTGGAGGGTAAATTTGGTGGAGCGGAGTTACAAAGGTTCGTCGACATGGGGCGTAGGTATAAAATACGTTTCGGTTGGACGTAACTTTAATTTACTTTGATAATCGGTGCGGAGTCTAAATTGCGTTTGGTGTGGAGCATAATATATAAAACTTAGATGGGAGACGTAATCAAAAACTACGCTGACGGGCGTAAATACAAAATCTGCCTGGTGGGACGCAAATCAGATAGTACGCCTATAAAACGCCTTTTTGATGGGCGCAATTTGTAAACCCGCCCGTATGTCTGTGGGCGTAACTAAGTACGCCATGTGTGGCTCCACCGGCGTAAGACCCATAACATAATTATCGAATCTGTGAATCACCAGATGTACGTCTATACTTAACTCCCACCGTTCCCAGAACATACATCCACTAAAATGCTAATCAAATTCTAACCATTCAACAACTACCCAGATCATCCACTGAAATTAAGCAAGCTAACCTAGATATTTATTCCTACATAGTATATCATTCACAAAAGGAGTAGAGCACGATGGTATCATCGAACGTTTCTTAGGTGAGCCTAACAACCACACATTTCCATTAGGATCATTGAGCTTTTCCAACAGGACCATGTCAACCGTGAGCGCCTTGAAAAAAACATGGGGGTGGTGGAAGGATCGGGCGTAGATTTAAATAACGCCCCATGTAGTAACATGCGGAACTAATAATTGCGCCCGTAGGCGGACTTTGCAAAATCACGCCCGGTCGGACGTAACTTGGAACTACCTTTTGGATGAGGCGCAATTTAAACATCGCACGGGTACAGAAGCGCAAATGTAGGCATGGCGTAGATTAAGTGTTGCGTTTCAAGCAATCGTAGATTAAAGTTACGTCTCACTACAAACAAGTTAAAGTTCATAATCAGAGCGTCCAGTGTCAAATTACGCAGGATTAAAACTAAAACCAAAGACCAAATATAGTTTGGTTTTGGTTTTCGACGCCTTTTACTCTTCTCCTCTCGAGTGTCTGGGTATTCGACCAAATTTTTGGTTTTTAGTCGAATTAACGTTCTGCTCTTAGGATAGTAGAATAATACCCATATTTTACACGTCTTATTGACCCAGGATTTCAAATCTAGGGCCTATTTAACCAAAAAACTGAATTAAAAGGCACCCCACAGGCACCAGCAAACATCTGGGCGCCTACATACAAAATAACACTTATAAAGGCACCACCAGTAAAATTAATCTCTAGTAACTCAAAAACTCCCAAGCTACAATCTACATTTTCTCTCTCACGCAGAAATGAATTTGGGTCAGAGATTACTGCAACTGCTGAATACAAGAGCAGCAGCAGGGGTAATTATTTTTCATTATTCATTTCTACCGAATCATCAGAAAATCGTCAGATATTATTGTTATGCTTCTGCTGGTGGTTTTGATGGTAATAGAATAACACAACTTGAACGTTTTGTGAGGGATGAGTCATGAGTGTAATTCTGGTAGGATTAAAGTTTGATGATGGGGTGAGATACTTTGATCAATTGATTTCGGAAAAGCCATTACCATCTAATGATACATTTTGTCATGTATTGGGATCATTATCGAAAATCAAGTGTTATTCGGATGTGATGATGTTGTACAAGAGGATGAGTTTTGCTGGGGTACAACCCAATATTTATACATTCAACATTTTGATTAATTGCTGTTGTAAATTAGGAAAAGTTGATCATGGGTTCTGTTTGCTTGGAGAGATTATTAAGAGGTTATGAGCCTAATGTTATCACTTTAACTACACTCATTAAGGGATTGTGTATGCAGCGGAAGATTGCTTATGCAATCAAAGTGTTCGACAAAATGACTAAGACGGTATTCAACCTAATGCTGTTACATGTAATACTCTTATACATGGGCTCTGTACAACTGGTCAAGTGGGTCCTGCTCTTCAGTTAAAAAAACAACATGTCGAAATGGAATTGCAGACCCAATGTTGTTTCATATAATGCCATTATAGATGCACTTTGTAAAGGTGGTTTACTTGATCAAGCTTTGGTTCTCTTCTCTGAAATGCTTAGAGATTCAAATGTTGAACCCAATGTGGTTGCTTACAATATTTTGATTAATGGGTTTGGCAATTCAGGGAGGTTAAAGGAGGCAAAGAGACTCTTTGACGAGATGGTTAGTAGAGGAATTTCTGCAGATTTAACTACTTATAATTCTATGATTCATGGTCATTGTGTACACGGTCAACAGGAGGAAGCAAGAAGATATTTTGATGAAATGGTGGATCGAGGGATTTCACCCGATACAGTAACTTTTAATGTCTTAATAGATTCACATTGTAAAGATGGTATGACTGAAGATGCTTGGGGGTTATTTAAACTTATGGACAAGATAAACATCCCACCCGACCAGTTTACTTTTAATTCAATGATGGATGGTCTGTGTTTAGTTGGTCGGTTGCAAAGATGCGGTGCAACTTTTTGACTCGATGGTAGACATGGGCCTTGAACAGGATGTTTTCAATTACAATACAATAATCAACGGGTTTTGTAAGGATCATAAGTTGGATGAAGCTATGCAGCTATTCAAGAAAATGAAACAAAATGGATTGAAACCCACAACAGTTACCTACAATATGCTATTAAGGGGACTGTACCAAGATGGAGGAACGAAGACTGCTCAGAAATTTCTTAATGAGATGCAAACTTTGGTCTATCTCCAGATGAAGTTACATACAATACAATTCTGGATAGTCTTTGCAAGAATGGGAAAATTGTGGAGGCAATAGAATTGTTTGAATCCGTGGAGGGTACTGGTATCTTAGCTAATGTTCAAATGTACAATATTCTTATACACGGTTTGTGTCTGGCTGGCCTTTTGGAAGATGCGAAAACTGTTTAATGAGATCCCAAAAAGTTAGTTCCTGACGTCGTAACATATAACACAATGATGGTTAGCCTCTTTCATAACAGGATGTTCTGGGAGGCCAACAGATTAATCAGTGAAATGGAAGAGAAGGGTTGTTTGCAAATTGATAACATATGATATCATCATCAAGGGTTTTCTTGAAGGAAAGAAGACTGGGGAGATATTACAAATTCTTCGCAAGATGCGTCAAAGAAAATTTGTCCCAAGTGATTCCATTGTTTCCTTGTTAGTAAGCACTCTTTCAACTGATAAACTAAAAATCTAGTGTTATATTTGTGAGACCTTGTAATTGTTGAGGGTAACAGTGTTAACATATTTTAACTAATATACCTAGTTTTTTTTAACCCTTCCGTGTCTTTGTCTAGTTCTCTCTGTCGTAATTGTAGCACTGTGTGGATAATACTTTTATGAAGAAGAAAATATAGCACGGACTCTGTTCTTTTGGTTTTAAATTCTTGTTCAGAAAATTCTCGGTGGCAATGGAAGGTTCCCAAAGCATCTTCAGTTATTAGGGATGTTGCTGTCGCTATGACTGAATGAAAATTTCTTTCAGATGGTAACTAGAGAAACATGATAAGGTACGTCATATACAGAGTTATTCTTGTACTTTTTAGATATTTTACGGCCATGAACATTGTTCTAAGTTGAAGCTATAAGTAGTATATATGATCCCCTAACATGCTCGGCTGTAGTCTCTTTACTTGGGTTTCTGGTGCATTTTTTGCATCTGATCTCACTTAGAACTTTACAAGTATATACTTTGTTATAATTCTGCACTTCTTCAGTTTTTTTTTTTCATTTTACCTGTGGTTCATTATGCAATGTTCAAATTTATATGAACCTCATGCTCAAATAATGTTTCTGCTGTGGTATCTCAATTCTCGAAAAGGGATATGGTATACAACTATAGAGATTAACAGTTGTTTGCATAAAAGAAATAAAATATGTTTGATTTGTTTTATTATCAGTTCAGCTTCATTCTTAACTCCACAGAAAACTCTTAAATTCCTGTCCTCCTGAACATGCCAAGAAATTGGCATAAGAAAGGTGTTTCAATACACTGATTTTGGCAATCTCGATCCCTTTGATTTAATTTTTGAGCTGAATTTGTGTTTGACTTCATTATATTAGGTTCTGTTGAGCTTGATTTTAGTTATTTTAGTTGTCGTTTTAGATCAAACTTGTTAGGTTGGGATCATGAATTTGATCTGAAGGCAATTTTTGGGCGATGAGTTGATAAGTTCTCAATTGGCGTTCCTTCCTGCTGCAAATACATGAAGTGTTTGTCTGAATAACTCATGAAGTCTTTGCATCCTAAGCTTGGGATCAAATTTCTATAGAAGCAGCCCACGCGAAGAATGACATCTTTGGAGGTACATATGCTTTTCCGTGTTAATCAAATATTGGCTTAAGCAGTTTTTCTTTGTTTTTTCCTCCTTTTTCGTGGTCACCGGAATTATAATAAAAATCAACACAGTAGCTGGAGTTGGTTTGCATAAGGGTCTCGGTTAACATCTCACCTTTACATTAAGGTCCTGTAACTAAGCAGTTTTATCAAGTCATAAAGATTACAGAGTCAAGTGGTGTCAATTGTTTTGCACAAGGGTCGGTTAATATCCCAGGGAGTTTCTTTTCTTGAAGCACTCTCTTTTATCTGTTTCATTAGGTTTCTGGTGCACAGATGTATATCTTGCTTTGAGTGTAAGCAAGATTTTTATATCTTGTCAAGTCACTTTTCAACTTTGGTTTCAATTGGTTCATGCCGGGGTGTCAGCTGCCAAGCTTCTGCCTGTCTTTCCTGGTTTGTTGTAGGCGGAATGAGAAACCTGAAAAGATATCTTTGTGACATTAAATTTTTAGAAAGTTAGAATACAGTGTTTAATCATCAAGGTGTTATTTCTGAAACCTTGAATTACATTCTGAATACATGATTGGTAGGAAACCTGAAAGAAAGTTAAAATTTTATTTTACTCTATTTTAGTATCGGCATTTAGGTGGATGAAATAAGTTTAAGGACTCTTCAACAGGCGGGGGTTTCTTACTTTCGTCTCCTGAATTTCGCCTTCAGCATTGATGTTCGTAAGTAGGAAATACATCTGCAGTACCAGGACTCTTCAAAACTTACATTTACGTACAAGTGAACATCCTGTACAACAAAAAGAACTTGAAAGTTTTATGGAAAGGTAATCTAACTCAACAACTGTAAAATTTATGTATATTATCTTATCTATGTTAGTCACCAACTGGAGTGGTCGAACCAAAGAGCCAATCCATGATATATTTATGAAGGCACCCCAATAGATTTACCAGAAAACATATGGGTGCATACATACAGACAAGGGTAATTTTTGTATTACAATCCTGTCTTCGACACCCACGATTCAACATTCACACCCATGACATGTCACCAAATTTCAACATCCAAGCCTTGTGGGAATTTAAAAGTTATGTCAAAAACGCCAAATGGAATACAGTCAGACGCCAAACCATTTGGTTTCTGATCTATCAATCGTTAGATGATCAACGAAACTATGAATCCAGTGGTTTACTTCATCCTGGCGTTTGATTTCCATGAAATATTTCCTACATGCCTAACCATTTGGCGTCTAGAACTTTTGGGACACAAAACCATTTGGCAATGTTTAGGACGCCAAAACATTTGGCGTGCCAGTGTTGATTCCATCGATGACATTCAACAAAATTGTTGAGCGCTCCGTGGAATTCAACACTTATCGGGCTGAATTTTGAATTTTGACTTCCCACTAGAGCTTGGCATTTCCACTTGCTGTGATGGGCCTGACCAGAGATTAATATCTGAGTCCAACCAAGAAAAAGAAAATGAAATTTTAGTAATCTATCTATAAAATGCATAAATACATGAGCTAGGTCTTCTTCAGAGATCACACTACCGTTGCAAACACACAGTTAACTCTTTCTAGCATCATCTTCAATGTCAACAGATCTAAGTATGGAAATCATCCCGTCGACAGCACCACCAGGGACGATTACTTTGAAGAAGTTCAGATGAACAGTTCTTTGGTATTGAGAGGTCCATTGCACTGCAATCTAAAACCCTTGAGGAAACGATAGCTAATAACCAAACTGATCGAAATATTGTTATCCCTTTGAGAACCATCAAAGGCAGTGTCCTAGCGAAAGGTCATCGAATACCTCTACAAACACAGTGTGAAGCTGAGACTAGTATTGAAGACAAAAAGGTTTGGGATGCAGAGTTTGTGAATCTCGATGGTTCAGATACACCATTGTTTGATATGTGTTAAAGGGCTGCAAATTTTCTTAAAATTCAGGAGACTTTGGATATATAAGAAAGTGATTAAAAATTAAACAGCAGTAAAGATCTGTAAGATTTTCGGCACCAAACCCAAAATATTCCGATCTATTCCGAAAGAAGAAGAAGCAGAGGTTCGTAGGTGCACGGTAGAAGGCGATATCATAGCTGGTCAACTTCTTATCATCATGTCTAGTGTTTTGTTGTTATTAATTTCTTTATGTATTAGTGACTAATTTAGTAGGGGTATTATGGATGTTTCTGAAGTGGATTATGTTTTGGTTATGTTTAAATTCCTCTCTTCGGTTATATATTTATATTTTTCTATGCCTTTATCAGCTGAATGGATGATTCATTCTCAGTTATTATTACTATTAGTTTCATCATCATACTCTCTGGATGCAGAAAGTTGGAATGTTTGATTTAGGGAAATGAAACAAATTACGAACGTCCTTAGACTCAAACGGAACCGTTAAAAATATATATATCTTGACGAACAGTTTTCTCGGTGGGTTGATATAATGATGAATTTGATCAAAAAAAATAATCATCACCAGGAAAGATGATGAAAACTTTAGTTGCAGAAATAATAATAATAATACAGGAGATAAAGATGTTGTTACCTTGATGATAATAAATTCACAGTAAATTGGCTTCAGTCTGGGCACTACGTACTAAAATCTGCACTTAAACAGATGAGATATGGTATGAGATTACCTGATGGTCACTAGACTTGACCCCTAGTAAATGTTGGAAGTACATAGTCTGTGAAATATAAGGCTGAGCCTGAGGTCTACTGTGTCTATTAAAGTCAATCTTAACTAGCTAGTGGCATGCTAGCATGGTTCAGTGTACGATCTAAAGAGTGTGGTGAAATCTTGTTTTATTATCATTAGTGTGTTCTGTCTCTGAAACACCTGTAATTTTGGACACACCCGGAAGGTATCAGATGCCACAACACAAGTAGGTTCAAATTAATATTGAAGAGGTGAATAGTGGTTCGATCTATGAAGATCTTCATCTGTCCAAACTTTGGAAGTTATTTTTGTGCTAAACTGAGCTTAACTAGGTCCAGCGTCCGGCAAAAACACCATGGCAGCTAACATGGCTGACTTATAGTGCGATTGGATGCACATTGAGAAAAGTGATCGGTTGTGATAATATTTTAACTACAGCAGAAAAATCAGGTTTTTGAAATAAGAAAATGTTTTGGGAAAGCAATCTCTTTAGTATTTAAGATTTGGAGATATTGGTGGGATTAGTCAAGACAAATAGGGATCAAATGTGTCACCCTTATCTAATTATTTTTAAATTCTGCCCTCACTAATCATGCTTTAGTGATTTAATAATAATTTAAAAAACTTAAGTATTTGGAGGATAGATTAATAATTTTGTGAGTGAGAAAATGGAAAAAAGGTGGAATTTTTTTGAAAATGGAAAGATGATTGTGATGAGAGAATTACCGCTAATAAGAGGTTGAAAATTTGATTTTTTTCTTTGAATCCACCATTGTTGCGGACTGAAAAGCTTGGTGCAGCATAGTATTCAACCAAAAACCCATGCGGGCAATTATTTGGAAATGTTTCACTAAATTGTTTGCCACGATTTTACGGTTTTGATCTTAAAATGTTGAGTTTTTTTCTGGTTTTGAGCAGTTTCCGGCATGGTAATCTAGTTTCGAACATCTTGGTACATGTTAAAATTATAATATTTTGCTTAAATTTCTATGCCGAAACATGATGAAAAGTATCAAATGTTTTTTTTTTTCACTTGACTAAGCATTTATTAAAGGAAATTCTAAAGCCATGTCTAGGTATCATGTTCAAACATATGGTCTTCATCAATTCCGGCATGGTCTTCATCACTTCATTTGAATTTTTAAGTGTCATCAGTCCCTTCTAGGCATGGTCTTCAACAATTCCGGCATGGTCATCATCCTTTGACATGATCTTCATCACTAGAATAAAAAAAAAATTGGTTTCCAAAGTGAGGAGAAGAATTTGATATAGAGTGGGGAGAGTTTAGAATTTGAAAGGGAATGGGAAATATTTGGGTTTCAAAGCTCCGCTACTAAATAAGATTAATAAGAAGTGGAGATGGAAATGGGGGATATGATTTTATTTTTTGATTTTAAGTTTTTGATTTTTATTTTGTGGGAAGGGTATTTTAGTATTTTCATAACCAATGGTCACCCCTTAGCCGAAATCATGGGTTGGGGGAAGTAATTCATATCCCCCAATTAATTCCCATATCCCAATTAAAAGTTCTATTTAAATGCAAATCAGAACTACTTCTATTTATGAAGAATCAGAAGTCAGAATAAAATTTGTATTTAAATGCGCTACTAGTCCCCTACTTTAGTACTCTTGGAAATCTCAATATTGAAAAGTCTATAAATTTTGGAAGCAATGTAACTCTTGATAGTATGTTTGAAAACTCCACGGAGCTGCATGACGCCAGACCTGGCTTTGTAGTCCCATATTTTGTTGTTATTGGGTAGGGGTTTCTTGCTGCTAGCTACTCTTATTTCATATTTAAAAAAAAAAAATTAGACTATCGCAAGGGCAAAAGCACTAACCTATATATTATTGGTAGGTCGACTGATAGCCCATGTCGGGACAGCAAACGGCTTGGTTTTGGGAATGACTAAAGGACAAAAGGGGTCATGAAGTGGTAAACAACTGGGTTTTGTTGTTGCCCTAATTGTTTGAGCCAGTCAAATCCATCTATGCCTTTTTATCTTTTTTGATAAAATTTTTTTTGACATTTTCTTTTTTCTATTTGCATTTTTTTCTTCAAAAAGACTCATCTTTATTTCCAGGGACGGTATTAGGGGTGGCTTACCTAGGCTTAAGTCCACCCCAAAATTCATTAAAAGTTATTTAATGAATGTAATTTTCTTTGATCGTGGAGCTTAAGTACAAATTTCGATTAGCCCTGCTAGGAAGATATAATTCTCCATGAAATCAATTCAACGAAATTGAAACACGATCCCACCAAAAAGATATAACCTTTAATATTAAATCTCAGTTATTCAAAGACTAAAGTAGTTTTTTTTTTGGGTTATTAAACGTTTGGTACCCGGTAAATGTCCAACACCTAGCTTTGGTACCCAATATTTAAAATATTAAGCACTTGTACCTAGAATCGTTAAAAGAAGATAGTCAAGTCAAATTGTTTGACTTACCTTATAAAAATTTCTTAACTAAATTTGTGTTATTACATTACTGACCTTACAAATCATAACAGTGACTAACATTGTCCCAACCTCTGTTAAAGAAGTTAGTAAAGATATTTTGGTGAAGACTTCCACGGTGATTCTGTGGGTGAGATTATTTATATTGAATGAGATACATTAGGGTTTGTTACAAACTAAAAACCAATTCAAAATCTAAACGAGAAATGAGCGTATGCATAGCACGAAGACTTTGCGAGAATGCTCGGTGGTGACTAGTGTTGTTGGCGTCTTGCGGAGTGATGACTATGTCATCCTTAACACCTCCCCTCAAGTTGTGCGGAGTTTTGACTAGTGTTGTTGAGCGTCTTTGCGGGAGTGATGACTATAGCTGAAGACTTTGCGAATACTGGGTGACTGACTAGTGTTGTTGGCGTCAACTGCGGAGTGATGACTATGTCATCCTTAACACCTCCCCTCAAAGTTGTAGGAGTTGACAGAATGTGCAACTTGCCTCAGACAATCACGAACCGTGGTCCATAGTCCTTTGTAAGCCATCTGCGATTGATCACGAGAGCTAATGAAACGAACTTGGAGTTGTTTCTTTCTCTCTCCCTAACAAAATGATAATCGATCTCTATATGTTTCGTCCTCCATGAAACCTTTGGATTGGAAGTGAGATATGTTGCCCCTAAATTTTCACACCACAAGATGGGAGCAGAATGTTGTACCCCTAACTCTCTTTTAGAAGAGATTGAATCCGTATAAGTTACGAGGTAGCAATGGCGACACCCACATGTGCTCGGCTTGATCACTTGACTTTGACACTTAGTTTTTTTGTTTTACGGCACTCCAAGAGATTAGATTTCCTCAAAGTAAATGCAGTACCCACTAGTGGATCGTCGATCATCGAGATTGCCAGCCGGTCCACATCTAGGTATGCTTGAGGTGAGAAGAGTCTTGTGTGCGTTTCAAATGCAATCCAAAGTCCACAATACTCTTTAAATATCGATTATTCTTTTTGCAACTCCCGGTGCTGCATGAATGGATCATGCATGAATTGGCATACCTTGTTAACATGGCTGAGATATCGGGCCTTGTCGAGTCTACCCAGTATTTGAAGCGCTCCAATGTGACCTTTGCGATATAAAAGTAGCATCCTGAAATCTCACGGAACCACATACGTATTTTAACATTTGGGGCTAACGGAGTGGTGCGGGTTTACACCATCCGTTTCCAAAAGGTCGTAATATACTTTTCAGGTGAGCACTAACTCATTGTTACGTCTCAGAACCTCTATTCCCAAAAGAATGATAGATCACCCATGTCTTTCAATCAAAGGCAGCACCAAGATGCAATCGGTTTAGTATAGATGTTGTTTATGAACTGTTACAATTATATCATCAACGTACACAAGTACATACATGATTGAAGTAGGAGTTTGTAACACAAACAATGAGGTGTCAGATATGGAACCCTTAAACCCAAGTGATAAGAGATGGTTCTTTGAGCTTAGAGAACCAAGCCCGTGGAGCTTTGTTTAAGTCCATATAAGGACTTGTGTAGTTTACAGACATGATCAGGATGACTGGAATCAACATAACCAGGAGGTTGTTGCATATACACCTCCTCTTCCAAATTTCCATGCAGAAACGCATTCTCAACATCCAACTGCTTTATTTTCCCAATTGTTCATCCTTTTGATTGATAATACCGGCCCGTATGGTACACGGTTTGATAAGCTGGGTAAGAAAGTTTCGCCATAATCTACTCCTTCTGTTTGGTTGAATCCTTTAGCTACCGAAGACGGGCTTTTCTGCCGTTCGATAGTCCCATCAAGATTTTGTTTGACATGATACACCCATTTGCAGCCTCGACGTTCATTTCCTTCTCATACTTCACAAGAGAATACGTACCATTGAATTAATGCATTGGTATACGTCCATTGCATCAGCCATTTTTGGGTTCTTTGAAAATTTTTGTCGTGTAAGACGTTGGTTCCATAAAATCTTCATAAGGCAAAGGATGTTTGGAAGCAGTTAAGCACAACTTGTTAATTGGTTTCGTGATTCCAGCTTTAGCCCTAGTCACCATTGAATGACCTGCATTTTCAGACTGAGTTGTTGTAGCAGTAGAGTCTGAAGGTTGCTGAATTCTGGGTAGGATTACTACGACAGTTGCGCGGTAAGAGGCTGTGTGTTGTGCGAGATCTTTGACGATTTGTTGAGTCGGCTTGGGATTGCTGCGGTGTTGACAAAGGCGATAATGGCGAGATGTTGTTGGCTTTACAGTGTAATAAGAAGATTCGCCATCCATGACATTTATTACAGTGGGCGATGAAAAGGAGGTGAAAGTAAAACACTCGTGCTAGAAGGGACATTACCTTGTGACGGGGGAGTCATTTTTCCGCTAGAGGCTGAAATGGGAATGTGCTTTCCTCAAATCTAACATGTCGAGTGATATATATACGATTTTATTTACGGTTTAGGCACGAGATACCCCTTGTGTGCATTCCTATAATCGATGAAGACACACGCGGTGATACGGGTTCTAATTTGTTGGAATTGTATTGTCTTAGGCAAGGATATGCCAAACAGCCAAAAAACACTGGGAAGTTGTAATCGGGTTTCTGTTAAACAACGCTCTAATGGTGTTTTAACCTTCGTTATTTGACTTAGTAATCTGTTAATCAAATAACATGATGTAGTGAATGCATCAGCCAAAACTCTTTAGGCATGTAGAGCATGATAAAGTAATGCCAAACCAGACTCATGTAACATGCCTAATACGACTCCCGGCTAGACCATTTTGAGGATGTATGAGGACGAAAACGATGTTGGATACGAAATGTTGAGGTAAATACATTGAATTTTTGTACTCTAAAGCATTATCAATTGGAAGACTTTGATTTTATGACTGTGATGTTTTCTATTTGCTTGTGAAAAAGAGTAAACGTTTGTAAGGCATCGAACGTTGGATAATAGGAAAAACCCATGTAAAGTGAGAGAAAACATCCATTATTAAAGATAATACTTAAAACCGAGACTTGATAATTCGAGGTGAAACCCAAATATACGAAACAACAAGACTCAACGGTTTTATCATAAACCG
This sequence comes from Papaver armeniacum, assembly GCA_023531295.1. Classification (NCBI taxonomy): domain Eukaryota; kingdom Viridiplantae; phylum Streptophyta; class Magnoliopsida; order Ranunculales; family Papaveraceae; genus Papaver; species Papaver armeniacum. The sequence goes on from JAJJWW010017661.1 coordinate 81,970, forward strand.
TGTCCTTAAAAAAACGATAATTTCTTGCTCTTCTTGAGATGGCAAGAATGACAAAAATCAAATTGTTTATTGGACACAGGGAAGTTAATTTTGAAGACAAATCTGCGACCCGATTAACGCAACATAGGATGTCCTAATCTTTGATGCCATAGAGGAAGGTAGATGAGATGTTGCACTAGGGTTGTATAGGGTTGTCCAGCTTGTCAACTCCATCAAAGATGTCTGCCCATTCTTATTCGACCCTCATGTGTGAGTTGTCCCAGTATTGATGTCCTTCACGAGAAAATAAGAAGTGTGAAACTCAAAAAACACTCCATTATATTTACAAAGCAGAACCTGAGACAATAAATTCGTTTTTATGCACGGAACATGATAGATTTTGTTGAGATGAAAAGCACGAGATTTGTATGTAAAGGATGCATTACCGACATTTGCAATGATTAGAGCATTACCATTACCAATATAGACCATTTCAGTTCCATCATATTCATGAGGAATGGAGAGATTTTTCATGTCAGCTGTGAGGTGATGGGTTGCTCTGTGTCAATAACCCATTGGTTTCCATTAAAACCATTTGGCAAAGAAATGTAAGCGACGAGGTTCTTAGGATGATTGTTGCTAGGCTTGTATCAAACCAATGTACGTGTTGATGGTTGTACTTTGCAAATCGCGAGGCTCGTCAAACTTAGGAGTTTTCTTTTGTTGCTCGAGGGACGATTTGATGGATTGTTATTGTAGTTTGATGGTCCACGATTTGCATTATTATTATGTCTCAGTCTTTGATTTCCGGAAGAGCCACTGAAAAGCCACATTTGCTATGGGTTATTTGAACAACATTGAGATGTTGGTCCAGCCTTAAATCGAAGTTAGGAGATGATCATAAAGCGTCGCATATCCATATCTTCGTTGGTGCGAGTGAAGTTACAATTGGGTCATGAGTGATTCAATCCATTGCGATGGACTGTTTCATCTCATCAAATGGTGACAACATATCTGTTGATGCAAGTTGATTGAACAAATTTTTAGCTTCATTAAAGAAAACCTTCAATGATTTGTTACCTTTGGTCATCGTATGAAGTTGTTTCTTTAGGTGCATCTGATGCGCCTTTGTCTTGGAGTGAAAACTCGGCCTCAAAGCATATCCCAGACTTCTTTGGCGGTGTTGCAATTTGAGACCTTTCCTAGAAGCGACGAGTGAGAGTTGAGTTTAACCAACCGACCAATAAAGAGTCTTATTCATCATACTGTTTGCGGAAGTCGGGGTTGATTGCCTCCGAATTTGTCAAAGTTCGTGCGGTATGGTTTTTGTGCCATCTATAAAACCGGTCAATCCATAACCTTTGAGAATAGGCTTGAATTGGGTTTTCCAAAGAGGATAGTTTGTTTGATAAGTTTGAGTCACTAGATGATGGATTGAACTTGGGTTTGTTGTTGCCATTTTTTTTGTGTTTTTAGGGTTTTGAATGAATTGGAAGCGTAGCTTGGATCAAACATGATACCAAGTTAGTAAAGATATTTTGGTGAAAGATTCCTGGTGATTCTGTGGGTGAGAGATTATTTATATTGAATGAGATACATTAGGGTTTGTTACAAACTACAAACCAATTCAAAATCTGCGAGAAATAGGCGTATGCATAGCCTCGAAGACTTTGGCGGAATACTCGGTCGGTGACTAGTGTTGTTGAGCGTCTTGTGAGTGATGACTCTGTCATCATATAACAAAAGACATGATACGTGGCTGTTGATAGTGGTTTTTTAAACAATGGGTAAAATCGTAAAACCCCATGACCTAGTGCTACCCGCAAAACATTAACTAAGAGCATTTAACTCAGTGTAAATAATTAATAGGGTATTTTTCAAAATACCAGATTAGGGTTTTCGACACGAACCTAATTCCAAAACCAAGCCGCATACTGCGCACCATGGCAACAGTGCCAAACCAAGCCGCACCATGCGCACCATGGCAACAATGCCAAACCAAGCCGCATACTGCGCACCATGGCAACAATGCCAAACCAAGCCGCACACTGCGCACCATGGCAACAATGCCAAACCAAGCCGCACACTGCGCACCATGGCAACAATGCCAAACCAAGCCGCACACTGCGCACCATGGCAGCAATGCCAAACCAAGCCGCACACTGCGCACCATGGCAACAATTCCAAACCAAGCCGCACACTGCGCACCATGGCAACAATGCCAAACCAAGCCGCACAACAACTGCGCGCACCGTGGCAACAATGCCAAAACCAAGCCGCACACTTGCGCACCATGGCAAATGACGCCAAAACCAAACTACATATCGCACTCATTGGCAACCATGCCAAACTAAGCCGCTATGCCATTGGCACATGCCAAATATAGCGCCCTAGGCTTGCAAAACGTGCAACTAGGTCAACATGGCCGTACGTGCCATTGGCACATGCAAACACGTACCACAAGCCATATTTCCAAGCCGCTATGCCATTGGCACATGCCAAATATAGCGCCCTAGGCTTGCAGAACGTGCAACTAGGTCAACATGGCCGTACGTGCCATTGGCACCGGCCAACACGTACCACAAGCCATATTTCAAGCCGCTATGCCATTGGCACACACCAAATATAGCGCCCTAGGCTTACAAACCATGCAACCTAGGCCAAGTCGACCACGCATGCCGTTGGCACATGCCAACATGCTCGCCGGGTAGCCTAACTTGCAAACCGTGCAACCTACCACCAAGGCATTCCGCACATGCCATTGGCACATGCCAAACACAGTTTGGTAGCCTAACTCGCAAACCATGCAACCTACCACCAAGGAATTCCGCACATGCCAATGGCACATGCCACACGCGCCACTAGCAGCGCACTTGCACTCAAGGTGCAACCAACACTCGAGATATCAACACAAGGCGGGGATGCTTTCGGGGTTTTGGTTTGGCGGTCTGATTGCAGCGTACACTACGCACATTAAAAAAGCGTGAAAAGAAATAAAGCGGTCAAATAAATGAGGAAATAATGGTGAAAACGTTTTCACCCATAAACACCTTGCGGTTACCACCTCCTCTCATTATTTCACCTTTACTCTCTTCCTTCATGAGGCCGGGGTACGTTTCAATCTCGACTTGTATAAATAGGTCTTACCTATTTCCACTGCAGAACAAGTCTCGGTCGGGAGAAAAATACTACACTCTCAGAAAGCCAACTTTGCAAGCTCTCCCAAAAGCTTTCATCTCTTGCAAGCTTCCCAAGCTTCTACTTTCGATACAAGTCGAGATACTACTCTCCCAGGAATTATTCCCGGTCTCAACACCTTTCTTTGCTTCCCTCCCCAAATCAACCCTTCTCCTCCACTTTGTGACCGAAGCAAGTCTGGGAACGGCCATTTCTTGGTTTAGGCGGGACTTGTCTGATTGATCTCTCGAATCTTTAAAGTGCTCACGTGCAGCACATTTGTTTAGGGTTTGAACCAGTTTCTCACTCACCTACCGACTTTACCGAAATCGGCGAGAAACGATTTTCACCCATAAACAATTGGCGACCACAGCGGGAGGTTCGATCTTTCGGTTATAATGTCAACTTTCAACCAGTGATCTCATTCTTCGACCCAGGCTAGAAGCAAACGATCCTCCCAGGGATTAACGACACGGATATCCGACAACTCAAAGAACGATTCGGAAGGCGGGGACTTCCCATGACTCTTCCGAGAAACCGAACGTTACTACGGTGACATTTGAAGAATTATTTATGATGAAGTATTTCCACAAGTTTATGAAAGGTATACCTATGGCTACGGTTTACACCCAAAGATAAGAAAATAATAAAACAAATTGAAAGAGAAACGTTTGGAGTACATAGGTTGGAATATGCTTGCCCACTTTATCACTACCACGCTACCGCTAACACCATGACGTGATAACAAAGATACGAGGTAAAAATGGGAGCCAAACCCATTTCATAAGCATAACACCTTTTGGAATTTGAATAAGGAAAGGATTTCTGTTTGAGCTACGTATGGGAAGAGGCAATGGTCCCGCAGAACAAGTCCAAGCCACGCCAAGCCGTGGCGCCGTGCCAAGCCAATGGTCCACACCATACCGAAATCCAAGCCGAGCGTCCATGCCTAACCGGCGTCCACACCAAGTCGGCGCCCATTCCAAGATGATCCGGCGCCTACCGGACGCGTTCCCGGATGCGCTTACCTAATGCGCTTGCAGAGACGCGCATGCCGTAAACGCTTGTCGACGCGCTTGCCAGACGCGCTTACCGTGACGCACATGCAGGCACACATTCCTGCGCACGCGCATGCCAGCCGCAGTGCCACACTTTGTGATAACGGCTTGCATCCTTCCGGCGCTAACATCTTGCGCCCTTCCAGCCACTATCCTCGCCCTTCGAAACAGCGCCATGGCTCGGCACTTCGTGATCAAACCGTGTCATCTCGCACGATACACTTACGATCACCGGAACCGAGCCACTTCCGCCACCCCAACGTTTCTTCAAGCATGGAAGCTCCAACCGTCACCAGAGACGGCTACTCCACCATCGGGGCAAGATCTTTGGAAGATCGGAAGAAGCCGAACTCCTTTAGCACTTTGTTGATTTGATGAAAAGACAAAAGATACTTTAGCAGACGCGCGTTTATAGATGAAGAGGCTCGCGTTGCTCTTGAAGCCAAAGAGAAGGGGATAAGCAATCCAATTTCGTCACACGGGAAGATCGGGGAAAGACTTCTCCAAAATCGAAAGCAAGGGAAATCAACAACTCTCCCGAGTTCACTGGGAGACACACTTCTGCACAATGGGAACTTTGACCACAAAGTCGCATGGTCTATGATGAAACTGATTATGTGAGACTCTATATTTCTCCAAGGCGTAGCGTTAAGACATATTTGCACCCTCAACCGCTTTGCATCGGGAAAGCAGGCGTTTCCAGCCAGTGGAAAGTCGTTCCCAAACCCCAACCTCTCCTAGAAAGCACGATCGATAGATGTAATCGGGGACTCTAACCCTCTGTTCTCTTGATGGATGTCGAGTTTTTGTAACGTGACGCGACCTCTCTCCGGCTTCAAAATGGTAGCCGTTAAGGCTCGAGAGTTAAGATGTCATTTCAACGTTCTCTCCGAGGCAAAGTAGCCTGCATCAACGTTCTCTCCATAAGTAGCTACGTATCAACATTCTCCAGCAGCGGCTTCGCTTCAACGTTCGCTTCAACGCCACTCCTTCTTGCAAAGGGTCGTGCCGCCACACTCCTCATATCAAGGAACATAATCACAGCCAGCCAATCTTCGTAGTCATGGACACCTTTTAATCCATCTCGCCAAAACTTCGTGATCATGGATGAGTTTGCTCGCTTACGCCTCCCACCTAATCCTTTTACTTCCACGGAAGCCCATAGAATATCAGCCAACCTACTTTGTTACCACGACAATGTAGTTTCTCCTGATTATATCTCCTATCAAGAACTGTTGCCCCTCATTCGTTGATACCAGCCGAGCTTCACCGCGAGCAGCAATTACTACAAAGATGGAAACACGTAAACCATACTTGAGGACGGAAGATATACATGGGATCCCTTCCTTTGCCAAAGCTCGAAGACACGGTCTACCAAAATCCTTACCACAACAAGGTCCTCTACTCTTCAAGGGTGCAGCGCAAGAATATCATCACCCTCTCTGTCTAGAAGACGCCTTCAACACTTTACGAGGCCGCGGAGGATCCCGAGCCTGCACTATCCGAATATGTCATCATGTAAGTTCTGAGCATCCAGGTGTCACATCCAAAAGAGCACGATATGCTTATATCAAATCTCGTGGAGGGGATTCAAGGCGATGTAATGAAAGTAGGTTATGCATGGGGACTACCGTAGTAAGATGCTTTCACTCCCCTCAACCAGGTTATTCTTTTTGATTTCAACATCATTACTATCGAGGTTTTATGAGCGCGGAAATTTCTCAACATGAAGCCGTATATGTGCACCAGGAAACTCCAAAAGCACGCCGAAGGTTACATTCACGTATTCATCCATGCCATCATATCAAACCGTTATGATGGGGACTTCTCACCCCATCTCATTTCGTGACGATAGTCCAGGATCCAGAAGATGGTTTGAAGGATTAACTTGGAACAAAGTCCTGGAAGACTTGATAGCAGAGAGCATCGGCAATGGAACATCTCCCATTTCATCCTCGGGGCGCGAGGAAGTTTTCGACCATGCAAGCATTCACAACAACTTGAACATGTCCATACCAAGTCTGTGGGAATAACATCAGTTAACCCTCTACCGTCGTTTACAACGACTTGGATACTATTGGCCGGAGATGGAAGACCAATCTCGATTACTCCAGAAGATCCCGGGCGGAGGAACATGCACAAGATCTCCCAAATGATTTCCGGGGCATACAACGGCCATGTAAAATCCGGGGTTTTAAGGAAGGAGATGCAGTGCTAAAAACCGCCAAGCAAATCGACAAGATGCATCAGCACGAGAAGTTTTCTCCCAAATGGGAAGGGCCGTACATAATCACTAAAGCGTATGACGGTGGTTGCTACAAGATTATCAAAGAAGATGGGGAAACCTAGAGACAGTCATCAACGGAAAGTGGCTTAAGGCATACTACGCCTAATCACTTCCCTGCAACATGCTACATCAAAAATTCCTACTCTTCAAGTCTCGAGTTAAATCTTCAATCCTACGAGACTCCAAGGCCAAAAGATTTCTCTCTTCCATGGCTTCTATGGCGGGAATCACACCGGCAAGAATACCGGCTTCACTTTCACAATATTGAGACGATGCCATGACAGTGATATTAAACTCCAAGGATTCACGGAGTGGACACCATATTCTCCCCACCTTTGAATAGCTAAATCTCCGGCACGGATGGACATATTCTCCATCTTAGCAATCATTGGCAAAAGACAGGTTCACCGAAAAAACCAAGGCGGACGAACATCACTTTTGCGCTCCTGGTAGCAATATGGCCGCATGTCTTCCATATCCTCGTATAAAAGGGACCCGAATTCTTTTGGCCAGAAACCACCAACATTCCGAAATTGGAGGAGAGACACCTCATATGAGTCCCAAACCACGAACCCGCATAGGGGTATTCATGACAGAAGAGCCCTAAATCAGCGTTCTCCAAGTCTGCAACAGTCAACAAGGTTGGATTTGAAGGGAGGGGAACGACTAGGTCATCCTCGTCGATAACACTAACGCATGCTCCAATAGGATATCTCTACACAAAAGAAAAATTTTCCATTCATCAAACAATGGTAAAGCGTACGTCGGTCCACCAAAGAAGAAGAAAACATACAGGGGTATGATTTTCTTAACCCGAATAACCTTTGTAGGGATGCTCCTACCCAGTCGGACTTCGCGCCTTCACCTGGAGAACCTGGCTGGTTAGAAGATGGTTCGTCTCGTGCGACATGACAAAAGAGAAACTCAACAAGAAGAACCCTTTCTCAAACGAGGGAGATGATGCAATTACGTTGGTTATGAATACGAACCTTAAAAAGGAAAGAAAGCAATGAGGGACATAACGCTTCCAGATTTTAGCATGGACAATGCCACGATCGAATCCATCGCGCGTGAAGGAAGGCAAAACAAGGAAACTTTGCTATCTCGTAGAAACACCTACTCCTCCTTGTTTACACACCGGGTCTCTCCAGCTAGCACAATCGGCCTTCCCCACCTTGCGCCGGTCCCGCTTGATTCAAGACGCTCGGTTCCCAACTCATGCCCAACTTCCTAACGTCGCCTTCCAGTTGCACGGTCCCACCAATTGCGCCAACTTCCCAATGACCGCCCAAGTCACGCCCGGCAAGCACGCACAACTTTCCTACCTTGCGCCGGGTCCCACCAGCTAGCACACTTTCCGGTTCCCAACTCACGCCAACTTCCCAACGTCGCCATAAGCTGCACCGGTCCCACCAATTGTGCCGGCCTCCGATTTGTGCAAAACTACCGGAGGCAAGGATTCCAAATCATATTTATGAAAGGTCAAACAAGCCTCCTCAATTCTTTTTACGGTTTCTTGTTGATAGTTTGTCACCATCTTATGTTTACCTCGCAACAAAGCCCCTGTTCCGAGCTAAGCAGGGGACTTAATGTTGATGGTGGTTTTTAAACAAGGGGTAAAATCGTAAAATCCCATGACCTAGTGTTACCCGCAACACATTAATTAAGAGCATTTAACTCGGTGTAAATAATTAATAGGGGTATTTTTTCAAAATACCAGATTAGGGTTTTCGACACATAACCCTAATTCCAAAACCAAGCCGCCTGCTCGCGCACCATGGCAACAATGCCAAACCAAGCCGCACATCTGCGCACCATGGCAACAATGCCAAACCAAGGCGCACACCTGCGCACCATGGCAACAATGCCAAACCAAGCCGCACACTTGCGCACCATGGCAACAATGCCAAACCAAGCCGCACACTGCGCACCATGGCAACAATGCCAAACCAAGATGCACTGCTTGCGCACCATGGAAACATTGCCAAACCAAGCCGCACAGCTGCGCACCATGGCAACAATGCCAAACCAAGCGCACACCGCGCACCATGGTAACAATTCCAAACCTAGCCGCTGCTGCGCACCATGGCAACAATGCCAAACCAAGCCGCATTGCGCACCATGGCAACAATGCCAAACCAAGCCGCACACCGGCGCCCCGTGGCAACAACGCCAAAACCAAGCCGCATTTTGCGCACCATGGCGCGACGCCAAAACCAAACTACATATCGCACTCATTGGCAACCATGCCAAATTAAGCAGCTATGCCATTGGCACATGCCAAATATAGCGCCTAGGCTTGCAAAACGTGCAACTTGGTCAACATGGCCGTACGTGCCATTGGCACATGCCAACACGTACCACAAGCCATATTTCAAGCCGCTATGCCATTGGCACATGCCAAATATAGCGCCCTAGGCTTGCAAAACGTGCAACTAGGTCAACATAGCCGTACGTGCCATTGGCACGAGGCCAACACGTACCACAAGCCATATTTCCAAGACGCTATGCCATTGGCACACGCCAAATATAGCGCCCTAGGCTTACAAACCATGCAACCTAGGCCAAGTCGACCACGCATGCCATTGTCACATGCCAACATGCTCGCTGGTAGCCTAACTTGCAAACCGTGCAACCTACCACCAAGGCATTCCGCATATGCCATTGGCACATGCCAAACACACACGTTGGTAGCCTAACTTGCAAACCGTGCACCTACCACCAAGGCATTCCGCACATGCCACACGCGCCACTAGCGGCGCCACTTGCACTCAAGGTGCAACCAACACTCGAGATATCAACACAACCGGGGGATGCTTTCCGGGGTTTTGGTTTTGGCGGTCACGACTTGCGGCGTACACTACGCTCACATTAATCAAGCGTGAAAAGGAATAAAGTGGTCAAATAAATGAGGAAATAATTGTGAAAATGTTTTCACCCATAAACACCTTGCGATTTACCACCTCCTCTCATTATTTCACCCTTTACTCTCTTCCTTCATGAGGCTAGGGTGCGTTTCAATCTCGACTTGTATAAATAGGTCTTACCTATTTCCACCCGAGAGAACAAGTCTCGGCGGAGAAAAATACTCACTACGGGAAAAATCATCATTTGACACTTTATTAGCATTGTAGTACCCCTACGACAACGCTTTTTTATGTATTGTGTAGGTGGGGTATTGTAGAAAGTCCAAGCTTTTCTACAATACTTGAATATGAGTTGTAAAGTGTGATGTGATTCATGGTTCGATAATATTTTGCCAAAGTTGTGATTCTCTTTCGATTTTTTTTTTGAAAGCCTAACACAACCCTTGCTTGTTGTTGTAGGAGTATCTTGGACAACACAAGTGGTGTATCGTAAAAATATGTAACACAACACTTGTATAAGTTGAAGGTCTATCTTAGACAGCCTAGGATGTGTATCGTAGAAATATGTAACACAACACTTGTATAAGTTGAAGGACTATCTTAGACAACATAGGATGTGTATCGTAGAAATATCTAACACAACACTTGTATAAGTTGAAGGACTATCTTAGACAACCCAGGATGTGTATTGTAGAAATATGTAAAACCTCTTATTACTATGATGAATAAGATTTGCACGACACTTGTTAGTGTTGTAGAACTATGTTGGACAGCACCTAATTATGTCGTAAAGACATTCTTTCACAACCATTGGTTTGTGTAGTTGGAATATGGAACACAACTCTTATTAGAAGTTGTGTGCATAAAACTATTTTGAAAAAAAAATTTATAGATGAAACCGAATTGCCGAAAGTATTTCACATTCACATTAAGCTGCCAGTGTAACACATTTACATTCATCCAAGTTGACTTAAATTGAAATTCAAAGTAAAAGACCTATGATCTTTGAAAAACTTAGAGAAACAAGCATAAAAGGGAGATTTGCAAATAACTATTTACTAGATGCTTCAATAGTAATAGAAGCGATCAGCTTCACAAACTCAGATGAATTGACAAGATCTATAACTCTCTTGTGGATTGCTTAACAACCTCGGATGAATTGACAAGATCGATAACTCCCTTGTGCACGGGTTCAAAACAATCAGTGTTAGTACCAAAAAAATAACGGCTAGGAAATTAACCACTACGTATCTGTTGATTTGGTAAAAAATTATCTCAAAGAACAATGCAAGTATTCACATTTAAAGATAATATACAAAAACTGACTTAAGCAACGTGTCAAATATGATGATCCATAACACTCAGGTGCTTATAATTTTATAATATTATTGTTGGATATCTTGTCAACATTGTATAATAAAAATGAAAGCGTAAACCCAAAAAAAAAAGGTGTTGGGTCCTTAATCAAGTTTGCACTAACAGCCCACCCTCACAAATGCAATTCAAGAAAGTGTGGCTTCAAACGACCATCCATCCGGGGAAAAACAATGGCGATTATAGACATTAGACAAAATATTACAATGAGCACAACGATGCTATAGGATAGAAAATAGACGGCAAATATGACTTTGAATTAAACAATTCTATCCTACTTCTTTTAGAATATAGCAAGTAAACCTCTTGAAGCAAAATATCATCTATACATATTTTGGGTCTCTAAAAGTGAACAGGAGACAAAGCCACTTTTGAGTTATAAAAACCTTGTACCTCAAAGTTCTCGCCTTTGGAAGGACCTAGAATTATTGTACAACTTTCCATAATTGATAAAACCATTATATCCCAAGCTCAAAAAGATACTATGAATTCTGGATCCCCAAGATTTGTAAGTTTAAATGTCAAAAACAAGCGAAGTCTAACACTAAGGAACCGGGCGCATTCATGCATCATAAATACAGAGCAAGTTACATAAGAAACTTCCCAGATGAAAAGTTAATACAAATCCAAGTGTCTTCAAATAATTAGTGACAAATGATCCTAAAAATTTAAGCTAGTCATGCTTCTCAAATAATCAACATGACACAATTTAACTTGAGCGTTTCAAATCAAATCCTATCAATACAAGTCAAACAAAATAATAAACGTAGGCATGAAATTTTACCTTCTCCACGAGGGGGTCTTCCGGTAGTAATGTGCGAGTTTTGTTGGCATCCTCACGAGTCCCTTTACTTTCAACCTCTTGTTCTTACCTCCGGTCACAATATCGGTCTGTTTGTTAACATGACAAGTTCAATAAATTAGCCATATCCCTCAACCGGATAACAAAATGTGAGTCAACTACCCAAATCGATGGTAAATTGACAAACACATTCTTTAAGACAATATATTTCAATTGATCATTCGAGATGGGACTAGTTTAACCATAAAACATCAGGAGCTGAAGAGTTAGACATCAGAGAATTCTCAGTAATTGTGCCAAAATCCAACATGGATATATGGGAAAAAACCCTTAATAGTACGACTGTAATTTCGTCCAATTAATTTGTTCAAGGAGCAGCAACTACGACACGTCCTGCAACTTGATCGAGATCCCTACGACCACTGGATGTAATAATCCTTCCACTGCAACACAAGTTCATTAAGTATTTCAACATCCGTAACAGCAAATGCATTTGAAGTTTGACCTTATATTGATACTTAAGTTAACTCTTTACTACATCTGGATTCCTAATTGTATGGAAGTGCTAGTAGACCATACATTAGTCAGAACAATGAATCATGCAAGAAATGGGAACATGCAACTCATACCTTGGGAAGTGAATCAACTGGTGCAACCCGTCCAATTGCCGCATCTCCAAAGTTAGGATCCAAAACTTCTTAAGTGTCCAATTCATCACCATGGAGTTGAACTTTTTTAACCTTGAAGCTAGCAGGCATGAGCCCTTGACCAGGACTATGGCAGTCCATGGTTTTCTCCCAACTCTATCAAAAACATGAAAAACAATCTATTGTAATGCGTTGAAAACAAAGATTTCACGGGAGATATTAGAATTGAAAGAAAATGGTAAATATATAAAATGGAAAACACTTTATTACACTTCCGCAATGAAGTGTTTGAAGTATGGAATCTAACACTTTATTACCTCCTCCATTTTCTTCTTCCCTCTTTTCCACCTTCGCTTCTCAATCTCCTTCTCTATATCCTCCTCCACTTGGTTCACTTGTTAACACCAACAATTTCTGAGAATCAACATACAAAATTACGAATCCAAAATTAAATTTCTATAATCATAATCAACCAAATCAATTCAAAAGCTGACCTTATTCATCATATTTTCTAAAAGCGCCACTTCCTTTTTTCTTCTTCTTAGTTCTTCCTCTTCCTCTTCCTCTTCTTATTACTCTCTCCCCAACTTGTACCCTAACCCGAAATTGAACAACTACACAGAACATGGTACAAATCAGATCGGAAACTCCTCCATACAGCTCCATATCTCAATCTCAGAATAACCCAAGCTTAATCACAATCGAACACAGAAGCAGAATCATCGTCTCAACCCATTTGTTGCTAATAATCAGCTAGAGGTTGAATCGAGATTTGGATTTTGAACACGAGATTAGACCCCATCTGGTTTACGTGAACTTGATTAGAGCTCAACATCATCCCTATAGTGTCTCAGAACTTCGGATTAGACCCCATCCTGGTTCCACGGTCGAAATCTCCCAACTCCATTGTTCTTTGATGTTGTTGTAGAATCCCCCATTCACGTCTCATCTTTCTCTCGGACACCACACATAACCCATCCGTATAACACATGCATCCCTACTTTATTTTGCAGCCATCTCCCTCCTCTCATTCGATGAACATCCATTTAGGACCATAAACAAACCAATTTCATATTCTGTAGATGATGTATTGATTTTAAATCACAACAAAAAATTGAACCCATTTATTGATGTTCTTTGAAGGCATTACCAACTCCTTTCTCTTTCCCTTGTATACTTTCATACGCCAGATTTAGGCCAAATATAACCCATATCTTGATGATTCGAACTCCAATTGATTAGCTCTACCAAGTCTTCATGATTTCATCTTCATTTGCATCTCGAACTACCCTGATCACCATTAGCCAACACCAAATTAGGTCATGAATCGTTGCGCTCCCAAATCGATCTGCAATTACTCACGAAACCAACACAAACCCCTGTCTCCAAAAAAAAAATTCACAGGACCAATCATAAACATCATTTGCTGCCAATTTGAACTCAGAAGAAACCCATTTTATCGAGCTGGAACCTAACTTCTAATTCTGAATAACCCAATCTATACTTGATGAACAACCACGAAACCCATCGATTTCATCATTTTCAATTCTTCGTCTCCCTGTCTCAATTTAGGTTGAACAAACCATCTTCTCAATCTCATAACCTAAATCCAATACCGGAGAGTAAAAATATAGTTAAGAAACTAATGAAAGCACCCATTTCAGTTCCTTCTTTCCTTATGAATCGCTACACCTCCTATTCTTTGAATCCACGAAACCTTCTAAAATCAACAAAGAAACTCGATTTCTTCTCACGATTTCTTCAACAACGAACAAATCCAAATACGCTGACACAAAATCTTATGTAATAAGAATTCAAACATACCCCATCTCTTGATTCTTCCATTAGCGAAGAACGGCTTGATTCATTGCAACCAATTTCATCTTTGAATTTCCGCATCTCTCACCGGTTTCTCAGATTGGTAATGAAGCCACCATCAGTTTCAGGTGAAGAAAATAAACAGAACTAATGATGATATAAATAACCAGAATAAAACAAAATGAAGCGGAAACTAATTTTAGTTGAGGCCATGGCCGATCTGTAAGTGGAAGAATATAGCGGAGGAAGCCATTGCAATTTCAGCGGAAGAAGACCTAATCTCAGATGAATCGAATGGAATGGAAATGGGTTTCGGCTGCTAGGGTATACGGTCAAAGTAACTATGGACCGTGGATTAGGCAGGTCATAAGGATTGCAGAAATTCTTGGATGTCTTTGAACGGTAGAGATTTAATTAGGGAAGGTCATACGGATCAACCCCAGTATATGAGAAGTTTGTGTTTCTTTGCTAAATTGTGCTTCTTTGCTAAACTAAATTCGGTTTTATTATCAACTTTCGACATGAAAAAAATCAAAAAAAAAATATTAATAAATTTAGGACATTGTTATCGACATTCAGATATAAAAAAATCCAAAAAAATGTATAAGAATGAATAGGGAAAATGAAAAATGAATTCGATAATTGGTGTGTTTCTTTGTGCTTTCTCTTTGTGCTTTTGTACTTTTTCTTTGTGCTTCAGTGTCGATTCGAACTTCAAATTCGGTATAACGACAAACAAACAATGAATCGTGAAGCTTCAAGGGGGTTATGACTTCAAACTTGGCATGATACATCATCGAAATCGATAAATATGAAGCTCATAGTCGATTCGAACTTCAAATATGGTATAACGACATAAAAACTATGAAGCAAGAAGCTTTGGGAGGTTACGACTTCAAACGTAGCATGATATATCATTGAAATCGATAAATATGAAGCTGGATTTGCTTAGAACTTCAAATATGGTATAACGGCATAGAAACTATGAACCAAGAAGCTCCGGGAGGGTTCTGACTTCAAACTTAGCATGATACATCATAAAAATTGATAAAAATGAAGCTTAGCGTCTATTCGAACTTCAAATTCGGTATTACGATAAGCAAACTATGAATCATGAAGCTTATTGTCGATTCAAACTTCAAATGTGGCATAATGGCATAGAATCTATGAATCGAGGAAGCTCAGGGAGGGTTCTTAATCAATAAAAACTAGCAAACTTAGCATGATATACATCATCGAAAAATAATGAATATGAAGCTTAGTGTCGATTCGAACTTCAAATGTGGTATAACGACATACAAACTATGAACCAAGAAGCTCTTGGAGGGCTCTAACTTCAAACTTAGCATGATACATCATCGAAATTGACTACTTTAAGTTAGAAACTTGGTAAGAACGATGAATCCATCCATTTACAGGTAAGATTCCTTGAAATATTCTATAAAACCTTAAACAAACCTTATTTCCGCATATTGTATGCAAATCAGGCTCAGAGATCGAAACACTACGGCCTGAGGTTGACTACTATAAGTCGGAAACTTAGTAAGAAAGCCTAATTCATCCATTTACAAGTAAGATTCCTTCGAAATATTCTATAAAACCTTAAACAGACCTTATTTACGCATATTGTATGCAAATCGGGCTCGAGATCAAAACCTGGCGCAAGTTGACTACTATAAGTCGGAAACTTGGTAAGAACAGCGAATTCATCCATTTACGGGTAAGATTCCTTCGAGATATTCTCACGAAACCTTAAAAAATGCAATTTATGCATATTGTATGCGTACGGGGATCCGAGATCGAAACCTGGCCGTGAGTTGACTACTCTAAGTCGGAAACTTGGTAAGAACAGCCGAATTCATC
>JAJJWW010017663.1:0-28768 GCA_023531295.1 Papaver armeniacum
GAATGTCACCTTATCGACTTGTGTATGGCAAGGCATGTCACTTACCTATTGAGTTAGAACATAGAGCATATTACGTTAAGCAACTAATTTTATTCGACAAGGCAAGGAGCTCATAGAAACTCCACTTAATGAGTGGAAGAGATTCAGAGAGATGCATATGATAAGTGCTAAGGAGTATAAGAACAAAATGAAACTTGTGCATGATAGGAATATTCTAAGAAAGTCATTTTCTCCAGTCAAAAAGTTCTTATGTATGACACTCGCTTGCACTATTCCCCCGGAAGTTACGCCTCTGGACCTGGGCCTTTTGTAGTCCCACTATTTTTCCTTATGGAGTCGTTGAGATCGAGACACCGTGACGGTAGTAGTTTTTCAAGGTTACCTGCTCCGAGATCAAACCCTTTTTGAGCCATTTCTACTGTGTGACGTTGAGGAGGTCCCTCGGGAGGACCCCTGTTTACCAATGACACTCGCTTGCATCTATTCCCGTGAAGTTATGCTCCTGCGGGACTCCGGGGTTCTTTTGTAGTCCTGATCGCTTTTTCCTCATGGAGCCGTTGAGATCGAGACACTGTGACGGTAGTAGTTCTTCAAGGTTAACGGCCGTAGATTAAAACCTTTTAGAGCCCTTTCCTGCTGTGTGACGTTGAGGAGGTCCTCTCGAGGACCCTGCTTACCATTGATTGACCATCAAGTTGGTTTGTACTGTACATTTTACTTTTGGTACTACTCTTTTCATTAGTAACATTGGAGGACAATGTTTGATTTAAGTTAAGGGTGCACAGAACTGAGTTCTGGGACTGGATTTGACCGTCTCCTAACCGATGGAACTGCACTCGATTTTGTACCGAACCGAGGAAGGGGGTGACAAAATGGCCCAAAAAATAGAACCGAGCTTGGGGGAGACAGTGCACACGGTCCAATACAAGTCCTGATGCCCCGGACCGAATGTACTCTAATAGTATTAGCCGTTAGATTTAGGGTAATAAATCAATAATAGCCATTAGATTAAGGGGTGGTATATAGAAAGATAGGGCTAGGGTTTCAAGATTAAAGTTTTATTACGCCACCTATGTCTCTTTCACCCTTTCTAGAACCAAACTAGGCGATGAACACAAAAAAAAAAGTCGAGACCTCCACGAAATCTTGCTTTTAATTCTTATTTTTGTAGCAAATCCATCTTATGGTTCGGTGAAATATCACCAGAGGATTTGCAACCGATTAATCCATCTTATGATTCTTATGGTTCGGTGGAGATATCTTTCCTGTAGCAAATCCATCTTATGCAACAAATCTTGCTTTTAATTCTTATTTTTTATGTGAGATTTCTCTTTTATTTTTTATTTTTCTATCGTTTCATTGTTTGTACGTAAAAAGGAGGATTAATTCATACTCATATGAAGGAGGACTAATTTGAGTTATTATTTGCATATATTGTCATTGAATCGGCTAATCCTTCTTTTGAAGTCAAGTTATGGAATGGTGAAGTTGTTATTCTTTAAGCAAACAATTTTTTTTTTAATTTATGAATTCGAATTTCAGATTAGATTGAGGATTGATCAAAATTTGGAAGAATCAAATAGGGTACTGCTCTTTTAGGAAGCAATACAAACGCTTTGTATTACTTTTGTTCTCTGATTAATCGGGCAAATGGCTATCAGATGAAGAATTTTTGTTCTCTCGATTAATGTTAACTCTTTCCAAAAGTACGATTGGTACCCTGCATCGTACACGGTGCACCGCACTCACTGAACCGAATGGCACCGAACAGGTACAAGGTACAAGTACTTAGGTCCAAAATTTGGGAACCGAGGCGGGGGAGGTACAGGTACTCCGCCTGCAAGAACCGAGCCGAACTGCACTGTGTGCACCTTAAGTTTGGGGGTAGGGAAGAACTTTTAGTTAGTTGCTTTTTTGAAAATTCTAGTGTCACATAGTATCCGGGTTAGCTAAGTTTACTTACTGTTTCTCACCGAAAAGATGGAAATTCGAATTGCTAGAGATAACATTCTAGTGAAACATTAGAGAAAAGGACATTATTGAGAAATCATTAACACTCGAGAGAGAACTTACCTTTAGAGGGTAATCGTGATATGGACCTAACCATCCATGATGGAAAGACAATTAGGTTAAGGAAATACCGTAAAGACAATGCAACCTCACAATGTAGTCATAGTTATTGGATTACGACTCTCCTCAAAGAGAAACTTATCATCATCAATGCGGAACACATCTATGAACAAAGTTGAAGACGTTTAAGGTTTATAAGCAACAATAAAAAGAAAAGTCAATTCAAAATCAAAGTTGAAGACTTAGTTATAAGAGCAAAGAAAATCAAACGATGTAATTTGTTGAAGTTCATGATACCAAGATATTACAAGTTGCGAAGATCCAAGTGCTACTCATGGCCATGTAAATAAAAGTCTTGTTATTACTGTGTTTCCAACCCCCAAAAAAAAAAAAAAAATGAAAATGTATATATATATATATATGCTACGGAGTACATCTTAGTCCACAGTTTGAATCACAGTTCCGCCAACGGCCGGGGTTGAGGTAGGCCTTTAACACCGCAATTACCTGAACACTTCTACTAATATCACAACCCCACACTAACTCCCATCCCCGTCTTCTAATCTCAAGGGCAAGTGACCCACATCTCAAGAGTAAGGGGCCCACATAAGCCAGTACTAACCGGTAAAAATCTCACAGTTTAAGACGTGATCACCGGGAGTAACCAGTATCACATTATCTTCTTCTAAACTCTCTCTGCATAAATACTCTCTCTCTCATCGTCAGCTAATTCTTTCTTCTTCGTCAGTTCTTCCCAAATTTCTCATAAAAAATCCCCCCAGATTTCCCATTCAGACAGATCTCACTGTGTAAATACCTCACATCTTCTGGTAATTCCTCTGAAATTTCTTTCAGATCAGATTGTTTGCATGTGTTTGATTATTTACTCTGATTTTGATTTTAGTTTTGAATAAATTGTGTAAATCAAAGTTTAAATTAGGGATTTCTATTCATGATTTTGATTATTAATTTTTCTGTATTTTGTAATTGGTAAACCTAGAATTATGAATTATGACATTCGTTACTCTGATATCATTATCATCATCAACATCGTGATGATTTTATATGTGTGATCGCGTATAGGTTAGAATGGGAATTTGAATATCTTGATGATTTAGGTCTTTTAAGAATTCAGGATCGTGCTGTGTACTTATGTGTTGCTTTTTTTTACCATTCTTATGAATCATATCTGTTTTTGCTTTTGGCTTTTACTTTTGGCTTTATCTTTTTGGATTTCAATTGCTATGATTGGCATCTGAAAATGAAATTTGAAAGGCTGTTGTGCTACAGATGTCTTCAAGTTTGGAATAGTATAATACGAGGAATATTGAATTATGCTCGATGATTTAATACATCTGGCAGATTCATTGACTGTAATTGAGTTTGATTTTTGGTAAACATTGTAATGAATCAATTGAGCATTGTATCAACTGTTTCCCTTGATTTGGATTGTGTATGTATGATTTTACTCTTCGTTGGATGGTTATTGTTTTGGTTATATGCTTTTTATTTAACTATGTAGCTGATTTCAGGAGTTCTTTTATTCTGTTTTGAAGGAACACTAGGTTTGAGAAAATGGAGGATGAGAAAGATGTTAAGGGAACTTCTACACGTGAGTGGGAAGTTGTGACTTTAACAGCATCAACTTATGCTGCTGCTCCTGGACCAGAAAGCTTAGAGTCAAGTGATGGTAATCAGATGGATGTCAATGATGATGAAGAAACATCTCGGGCAATGTTCATGTCTGGACATTTTGTGTTTCCTCCAAGCCAGCACGAAAATTTACCATTGTTGTCTGATGAGAATGAGAATGAAAAGGCTGGATATGAAATGATGTAGGGGTTCTGACAAAAATGATGAAGAAAATTGGAATGCTAGAAGAATGGCAGGTTCAGATGAGTTACATGGAATTCAGTTTTTTGATGAAAGCGGTAAGAGGTTATCTGTTCGGCCATCTGAGTTTGAGGAGGAGAGGTCTCTGCTTGGCCTAGATTTGAATGACAAAGAGCAGAGTATCTATGATGCTTCAACCCTTAGCTCAATTCACAATGAAGCAGATATAAGCGGATCAATTTATATGATGAAAACTCATCTGTTTCTGAATCTAGTGATCCAGTACTGTCAAACCAAGATTCTTCTTCAGATTCTACGAGCCCTACATATGTGAACAAATTCAATGAATCTGGCCTTCCTTGTGAAGCATGGTGGAAAAGGCGTGCAGCTTCCTTGATTGCTCAAGCAAAGGATGCAAACGCCATTTGGTCGGTTGTTGTTGCTGCAACTTTGATGGGGCTTGTAATCCTTGGACAACGGGGTGGCAATCTCAGCATGTCAAGTGGCAAACCATTGTTGGTGATGAGGTATTCCATCTGAAAAAATTGAACTTTAATGTTGTAGGATTTTTTTCCCTTTTCCTACATCTGAGTAGGCATGTTCATTTCCAGATACTAGAGAAATTGTCCTTGTTAAGCCTCTAGTTGTACTAGGTCTCAGTTTTTTCTCCCATATTTTTTTCACCTTTCAATAGTATTTTTCCATCTTCTGGTTCCAATTCACCAGTATGAAATACCTCTGTTTGGTAATGTGTTTACTGTCAACAAATCATACTTGTTAACTAAGAGTAAGATCTTATGGTTGTGTTCCTGAAGTATCCTTGCATCTATGTTGTTTTGGTTCTGATCTTTTTTTTTTTAAGACTCTGTGAAGTCTTTATAGTATAACCCAAGCATAGAAAATGCCATTACTATCAAATAGGTGAAAAATAAGGAAAGCAAGAACGTATTTGTCAAACGAATGAACGAACTTCACACTGAACCACTTTTTAAGAAATCTGGATAATGAGTTGTCAGAGTGTACTGGCATTCCACACATAAAGTCTTATGATAATAGATATCATCTGCTTGACTGCTACTAGTGATAAGCGTTTTATTGTGCCAATGCTCAGATCACAACTATCATCAATTAAGTTGACTTGGTTTTTGTTAGCCAGAACAAATCTTGAAGTTTATATTAACATGGTCATGCCCTTTATTTTGCTAAAACTATTGTAAAATTAGGTAACAAATACCAAATGGCAGTAGATGGTATTTTATAAGTTGGATTAATACGATCAAGATAAACATTCCTTTCCTGTCTGGCAGAACTTGAAGTAAACTGTTGATTTTCGGGTTCATAAGCTAGGAAAATAGTAATTTGCGACTGTTCTGTTTGTGTTGTGATTGAATTTATACATGTTTGTATGAAAGTCGTCAATCTGACTGCACTAAATATTCTAGTTCTGTCTAGCAACTGCCTTGTCTGAATGATTCTTCCCACTTTACTGACTGTTTTGAATGATTTTTGCATTTGACAGAGGATGGCCAGGATGTTAGGCCCCATATCTCGATTAAAGATGTTTTTGTTAGCAGTCATGGATCTGGTAATCTCATCAAAGTAGTTCGAAATGATATTTAAGACAATGACTAAAAGAAAAAAGAGCACGGCAGGAAGTACAGAAGTAGAGATACTTTATAAGCTAGTTCTGCAGTCAGTGCTTTTTGTGCTATATTAGGATGGATTTGTAATTTACTGGATCCTAATAAAAGCATGGCCCAAATTCTGTTCATTTACTTTTATCCAGAGATAATTCTTGTTTGTGGTAGTCATTATCTACTCACTTTGATCAATCTATACATAGTACATATACATAACCTTCTCTATCTTCTTTGGTTCTGTAAATGAAAATTGTGGTTGCTAGACCTTTGTTCTTGTGTCTAGTCATTCATATTATGCATCCACTTAATCCTGTTTTAGGGTCCATGCATATCCGTTTAATAAGTTTTTCAATTGGGAGGAAAATAAAGTCTTGCAGGTAGGGATGGTCATGGGGCGGGTTTGGGGGGGGGTATGCCAATCCCAGTCACTGCCCCGTTCGTAACAAAATTACCCATACCCGCCCCATTACCCACATGAATTGGGGCGGGACGGGTATGGGGAATACCCGTATGGGGCGGGTTTCTCATGGGTTACCCGTAACACGGTGTTAATACATATACGTATTTATAATCAAAACTTAAACAAAAATAATAACATAAGAATAATGCATTCTAAAATTTAAAATTCAGAAATTCATCTTAAAGTGAACAAAAGAATCAGTAAATGACTTATTAGTTTTGCTACTTTTTCCTTTCTCATTCTATCTTCGTCCATGTTAACCATTCGCATTATCCGTATCTCTTTCACTATTTTAACTTTTAGAGAATGTGTCCGATCACAACAAAGAAGCGAAAGTGATGAATATACAAGAAACGATCAAGAATATAATAAATGAAAGAAGCAAAATATAAAAATAAATGAAAGAAAAGTTCGACTAAGTGGTAAGTAAGTATAAAAATTCGACACTTAATTCTTTGATAAAAATCTAAACCCTTATAATATAAAAGCATGGCGGGTATGGGGCTGGGACCTTGAATCCCATCCCCACCCCATCCCCGCATCTTAGGTTTCGGGGTACCTATACCCAACCCATCCCCATTTGTGGCGGGTAAAACCCTACCCAAACGGGACAGTTCCACGGGGATGGGTTTGGGTGGGGCAAATGGCCATCCCTACTTGCAGGAGGAATTTTTTTTTAGAAGAATGAGAATGAAGCTGGGGGGTCTTACAGAAAAGGATGATATGAAATTGAGATAGGACCATAGCCCCCCTATGTTTAGATTGGCAGGTTAAGACGAGTTACATGGAATTCAGTTTTTTGATGAAAGTGGCAAGAGGTTATCTTTTTGACCCTCTGAGTTGGAGGAGGGGAGGTCCATGCTTGGCCTGGATTTGAATGACAACGAGACTATCTATGATGCTTCAACCCTTTGCTCTATTCACAATGAAGCAGATATAAGTGGATCGAATTTGTATGATGAAAACTTGTCTGTTCCCGAATCTAGTGATCCGCTGTTGTCAAACCAAGACTTGTCTTTAGATTCTGCAAGTCCTACAAAACCGAACAAATATAATGAATCAGGCCTTCCTTGTGAAGCATGGTGATGAATATTTTTTTTTGTGAAAATGCTCAAATCCCAACCATCATCAGTTAAGTCGAGTTGGAGTATATTACATGGCCAGGCCCTTTATTTTGCTAAAACTATTTGAAAATTAGGTGACAAATAACAAATGACTCTAGATGGTATTTGAAGCATAAACAAAATCTTGAAGTTTATGCTTTGCCCACCTGTGAATTTTATTGTTTGATTAAAGCAGAGATAAGTCGATCCATGAACAAATTTGGATGCATAAGCTATGTAATGCGGCGGAAAGATTTTGTAGACTACTTGCAAAATAAAATTAATGTTACCAGTGCTTTCATCTGGTTGACAACAAAAATCAAAGATTTTGCCAAAGAAAACCGTAAACTCATTTGTAGCAGCTACATAGTATTCAACAGCAGAAGCATCTATATACAACACTATTTTGATAAAACTTGTTAAGGGTATCGATTTTACCGTTTTTATATGAATATATGTTATTATGAAAATCATAACAATAGTACTTTGACAAATAGCAGGAAATTACTAAAACCAAGTATATGAGCTAGATAAACTACTTTGACCTGAATCTCTTACGGCTTATCCCTATATGTTGTTCGCTTGTAGGTTTCTGCATAAGTACCCGAGTTGACTGAAACTAAACTCTCCAAATAAATCTCTCTCTCTCCATTATGAACGGGAAATATTCTAATGTTTCCATTTTTCTCATCATGCAGACTATAACCCCAGGGCACATAAGTATTAATCAAATGGTCATCATCTAAACACAATACAGGCCTAAAGGAAACACTTTGTGTTATTGGTAAAGAAACCAATTTGGTCATTGGTAGTTTGTTTTTGGTGGATAACCTAGTCCAACATTCTTGCACTCCATGATCCTGCATCATCCATGCATCAATATACAAAATGTCACCGTACGAAACTAGACAAAGGCAATCTCCCAACAGTCCTAAACGTCCATACGTTTTTGTAATTTCTGAAGCTTCTTTTGGATATGGGACATCAATGAGTTTCTCGTTACTAATATCGAAAGAAACTATAGCTTTAGTGGAAATTCCTTGGGAGGTGACAACTCCTATCCAGTGAATAGCTCCGTTGGCAAGAACACCTGGATTATTTCCTGTTTGACGAAACAAGCAAGTGGTTATGGTCTTAACAGGCTTCCACCAGTCTGTTCTTAACGTATACACATCAACCTTAGAGTAACCTGTGTTCTCATCATCGGTGGAAATTCTTACCAACTTGTAGTCGTCAATGGTAGCATCGTATCCAAAGCCATATCCAACGTATAAACTTCTGCTGTAGAAACAAAAGATGGAAACAATGATAATGATGACAATATTGAAGAATAATCCATGGAGTATAATGTTGTTTTGGGATATTCAAACTCCGTAAACACGAGCCTACGGTTATTTGTTCGAATACTAAGATTAAGATGATATTTAACAAATTTAGTGCTACAAATTAAAGTACGCCAGAATTTGCAAACGCGCTTACATGTTAAGATGGACTTCAAGGGTAACTTCAATAAGATCTCCTCTTGGATATCTTCATCAAGGCTTAACAACGACCGCATACTTCCTTCTTCTTCTGGAAAAGAATTAGGTTTGTATAGCAGTTCAGCGTTTGCAGCTTATATATTGCAGGTTGTTGAGAGATGTAATTGGGCTATATTTAATCAGGGGGACGTGTTCGGCTGAGAGGCCCACTATAGAAAACAAGATGAAACTTGGGTGCGTAATCGTGACTCGTGAGCTCTAAAATTGAACAAATAAGAACAGAAAAACAACAACTTAGAAAAGAGTCAAAAGACAGTAGCTTCTCTGTGAAAGAGGGCACTATAATAATAAAGATAAAGATTAGCGGCCAAGTAACATAAAAGTTGGGAGTTCACTACAGAATTTGGCTATAAAGGGTTTTATTACGAGTATTTGCCAGTAGTTTATACTCCCTCCATTTAGTGAATTATTTTCACATTTTCACTTTTTCAATTTGGCCTATTTTTACCCGGGCGAGATTGGGGTATACTCAAACTAATTGGGGTATACCCAATTTTAAAGAGCACACTCTTTGTGGGTTTTAGGGGAGTCCTAATGGGTAAGTTACAAAACTACCCTTACCCATTAATAATCTTAATTACCCTAAATCGCCTTTTTATTCTCTTCATTACATCTTTTTCTCTTCTTCTTCATCTTCATCTTCTTCCATCAACCAAAGCCATATAAAAATCTTCAACTTTGATTTTCCAAAAAATTGTTGACTCTACTAGCGAAAAGAAGACTATAAATGATGTTTAAACTCAAACCCATCATTGTGTTGTGTGATTTGATTGTTATATTAGGTTAGAAATCGAAAATTATGATTTTTGTGTTTTTGGTCGGCAAGGTCGTAACATGCATATCTTGCCGACTTTTCATAACTGACTATGACGGCGATCGTAAATTTTTCAAATGTATAGGAAGGGTATTTTTTGAATACCTTGCCGACCAAAAACAGCCGGAAGGGTATTTTTTGAATACCTTGCCGGCCAATAAATTTTTTATGTCAACTCCTGTATGTCAAAAAACAAAAGTCGGCAAGGTCGACTAATGAAGATCATGCCGGCTTGCCGACTTTTCATACTTTCAAAACTGAAAGTGTTGATTTATTCTTTGATTTTGAGTATGATTTCATATAACAGATTTGCAATCCTCTTTTTAGAAGTATTTCGGTTGTGTGCTTCATTTTCGTTGCAAGAGATATTCTCAAAAAAAAAAAAAAAATCATCAAAAATCATCCCACAAAAGTTCTATCAAAAACAAAATTTCATAACTTAATAAAATTCATAAGTTTTAATCTATTCAATCAATTTAAACTTAATTAATTAATCTAATCAAAATTTTAGTGTTAATTAAACGAGGGCAATTTTGTCATTTTGAAAATACAATGTTAAGGGGTGGCTTGGTTTTACTTCAAAATGACCTTATTTTGTCTTATTGGGTATACCTCAATCTTGCCATGTATTTTTAGAAACTTATGTTTATATGCTTATGTTGTTTATGCGTCCGCTAAAAATGGGTGCATGTGCATCGATTTATTGAAAAATGTGCATATTGTTTGTGATATTTTTTTGTTTGAAATGGATTTTTTATCATCTATCGAAAACATCCAGTTTTTTATGTTCATATCTCTATAAAATCCGGCAGTAATGGAACTGCTAGATCAAAGACGATCTAACAGCGCAAGATCAAATTATTGTCCTTCGTGTATCCGCTGAACAACGGATGCAGGCATGCTTTCATGTTTTACTTGAAAAATTAGCACATGATACATCATGGATTAAAAAACACTAATGCATGTTCTGATCAATAAACCAAATTTGGAGATCTTATCTGAAGCAGAAGTAGTAAATAATTAAGATTGCGCAGCTGTTCAATTTGTAGCTGACTAGTAATTTTAAGAGCGGTGATGATCAAA
The DNA here is from genome assembly GCA_023531295.1 of Papaver armeniacum. NCBI lineage: Eukaryota > Viridiplantae > Streptophyta > Magnoliopsida > Ranunculales > Papaveraceae > Papaver > Papaver armeniacum. The sequence continues at coordinate 10,545 of JAJJWW010017663.1, forward strand.
GAATTTGGCATGCTTCTAACATTTTCACAGTAGCTGACCGCTACAGAACTCCCGAAGAAGAAGGTTTATTCATCTTCCCACATAAGTGTCTTTCGGAATCCAAAACTCCTCAAAAATCAGTTTCTTTGTGAATTACTACTCTTGCATTGTGAATTCAGCAGGACTGTGAGGAATCACTTTGCATTGGGTTTTCCAGGAATGTAACGAAAATAATATGGGAATGGAAAAGGAGGGAAGGCTCTATTCAGAATGTTAGGAGAAATTATTGGGACATAAATCCACCAGAAAAATAAAAGAAAAACCATGGCTGAATTAATCATGAAACACTTCCACTTTATAGGAAAAAAAACAGCAAAATCTAATAATAATACTTTGACATAGGCAGGTAATTGCATGCCCATATCACCCCTGACAAATAACAGGCAAGTAGTAACCCAGTACATGAGCTAGATAAACTACTTTGGTCTAGTCTCTTACGGCTTATCCTTTTATGTTCCTCGCATGTAATTTCCTGCATAAGTACCCGAGTTTAGTGAAACCAAACTATCCAAATACGTCTCTACTCCCATCGAGGACAAGATTGATTTTAATGCTTCCATTTTTCTCATCTTTCAGAGTGATACCCCAAGCCGCATCAATAGTAACAAAACAACTATCTGAAGACAATATGGGCTTAAAAAAGCATATTTGGATATTGGTTGTTTGTTATGGGTGGATAACTTAGTCCAAGATTCCTGCACTCCATAATCTTGCATCACCCATACATCAACAATGTTGTAGAAATAACAAACTAGACAAAGGCAATCTCCCAGCACTCCCAAACTTATGCACGTTTCTATACCGTCTGGAGCACCTTTTGGATATGGGACGTCAATGAATATCTCGTTACTAATATTGAAAGAAACTATAACTTTAGTGGAGATTCCTTGGCTGGTAGTAAAGCCTAACCAGTGAATAGCTCCGTTGAAAAGAACACCTGAGAATTTCTTCCCTGACAAAACAGGGAAGTGGTTATGCTTGAACAGGTTTCCACGAGTCTGATCTTAACGTATACACATCAACCTTAGAGTAAGGTGAGTTCTCATCATCGGTGGAAATTCTTACCAACTTGTAGTCGTCAATGGTAGCATCATATCCAAAGCCATACCCAGCATATAAACTTCTGCTAAAAATTCCCATTGGTATTATTATTTCTTTATATTCTTTTGTTGATGGATTCCAGATAAAAATGCGTTCATTCCCACCGGAAACTAGACAAATCAAGCCATTGCAAGAACCTAATAATAATTGATGTTGTTGTGTTCCAACTGGTTGATCTTCGAATGGGAAAGAACACTCAATTTTGACGGCCCCATTACTTTTCAACTTCCGTGATGAAATATAATAAGATGATTTAGATGAAGATGAAGATAATAATAATGACGATATTGAAGAATAATCTACGGAGTATATCGTTGGTTTCGTATCCTCATAACCCGTAAACATAAGCCTACAGTTATTCGTTCGAATACTAAGATTAAGATGATATTTAACAAACTTAGAGCTGCAAATTAAAGTACGCCAGAATTTGCAAACGCACTTACATGTTATGATGAATTTCAGGGGTAACTTCAATAAAATCTCCTCTTGGATATCTTCATGAAGGCTTAACAATGACGACATACTTCCTCCTTCGTGCAAGAGAATTAGGGTTTTAACGTTTACAGCTTATATTGTGCAGGATAACAAAGCATGTACTTGAAGGTTATACTTTAGGTACTTATAGGCTGGAGTTACTTATGGGGACAGGTTCGAAGGAGAGGCCCACTTTCCTAAAACAAGATGTTTAGGATGATGGGGATACAAGTAAGCCTGCACAAGAACCGAGCCGAAGACCCGGACCGTCCCGGAACCGGTGGAACCGTACCTATTTTTGTACCGAACCGAGGAAGGGGTACAAGTACCGGTCCAAAAATAGGAACCGAGGCTAGGGAGGTCGGGCACACGGTCCTATCCAGTCCGCCCCGTCCCGGACCGTCTATACCGATTAGTAGTAGCCGTTGGATTTAAGGATTATTTGATGGTGCCGTATATATATAAAAATTATTAGGGTTTGTTATTTTCTTTTTTTTTCATCTTCTTTGCGAACTCCACGCCTATCTCGAGGTCCGAGCGAACAAATTTTTAGCGATCAATTCTTTGAGGTTCGAATCTTGGTCTTTTTCTTTCTTCTTTTTGATTGTTTTATGCCTTCTACGATTGGGTTAATTGATTTGTTTATTGATTTGTAGCGGGTGGACGTTTTCGATACAATTTGATCTATAAGTTCAAGTGTTCAACCAATCCTCTTTGATTAATTCTACTAAGTGTATCGATCTATTTATTGTTTGTTGTTCTAGAAATTTTCTTTGCTCTTTGATTTGGTTTATAGCAATCTATTTCTTGTTACTTTGGTTTGATTTCTGATCTGATTTCTTATTAGGTTATTCAAAGTTTGTTTAGATTTTGACCTAATTTTTAGTATTTTGATTTGGGTAATTTGGATGTGCTGTGATTTTGTATGTATAGAGTTTGTAGAGGGAAATTAGGGCAGATGTTGATTTGTAAGTATGGCTCTTTGCATTCATAATTTTCGAAAGCCTTAGCAATTCAGAAGAAGATGCATTACACTTGTTACTAAGATAACATTTCGCCGCTTTGAAAATTGGGTTGTCAATTTGTCATCGTATTCGTTTTCATATTATCGAATATGTATTGTGAATAACTTGGGCTGAACTTAGAGAAGAAATAAGAGTATGAAGATTTTGCAAGTTGATATACTTCAGAGGCACTAAATATCGATAAAGACCTCGAAGAATGTCGGTGTTGCATACATAGTCAATTAAACGGGTTTGGTTTGTAATTATAAATGAGTAGTGATAGTATTCAATTCAACCGAATTAGGAGTAGTGGAGAGTTGATTTGATCTTATGCATTTGTTTTCGCTTGGGATGTTATGTGTTTATGTACATATAATGGATTAATGGGTTGAATTTTTGAAACTCGAGTTGCAATTTGGATGGGTAGAAAGGGTTAGTGAACTAAATCTCTATGCAATCTATTAGGGGTGTCCATATGTAGCAGATAAAGTTCTTTATTAGTTCCAATTGTCTATTTATAGATTTTGAATTTTGTTGATGTTGTTCTTGGGCTTAGTCTCGACTCTCATCTGCGTAATCGTTTGATTTTTGCGGGTAATCTTGATTTATGCTTGTTGATTAGTTCTGATGTTGAGTTGGCTAAGGAAGCCAATACAACTTGATCTTTATGTGACTATGATGACGATGTCGAAGTCAAGAAGGTAACATATTTTATTCACAAAGTTCTTTTTAGTAATAGTTACTAAATACTAATTGTCTACTTGCTATTACTTTTATTTGAGATAATGGGTCCTATCAAACATAATGCCACCACCCGCCGCATCCATGGAATAGATCTCCACAACCACTTCACCACCAATGCTACACTTCAACTTCAACTAACTTTCATTAGTTGTTAAGACAATAAAACACTAAAACTTAAGAATTAAGACTATTGTAGTGTTGTTGGTGTTGGTCGGTGTGAACTGTGTGTGTGTTTGTGTGCTACTGCTACTTGTTAGTTGTTTTTTTTTTTTAAGATTTTCAAGACTTTGGTTGTTTGGCACTTTGGTTTGCTAGTATTATTGCTACTTGTTAGCTGTTACTTTGTTCTTTGGTTGAGATATTGCTTAATATATTGAAAAACAGGTAAAACAGGTACTTAGTAAAATTTGTCCGGAATTCTCGGCTTAAGGAACCGAAACTAGTACGGAACAAGTACCGGCACCGCACGCGGTACCGAATGGTACCGGAACCGAGGTACAAGGTGCAGTACCGGTCCGAATTTTAGAACCGAGGCTAGGAGGCATGTACTTGGCCTCGACAAGAACCGAGCCGAACCGTACCGTGTGCACCCTTAGATACAAGCTAAATTTTTGCGGCCATTAAAAACTATATCCTTTGAAAAAATTATTTTTGGAAAAGTTTTAGAATTTTAGAAGTGGTGATGAGACCCTGGGCACAATAGCACTCCTCATCATGTATAACAATTAGGGCTCGTAATAATCCTAGCTAACAAGAATGTACGACTTTCCGTAATAGAAAGAATATTTTTGAAAAAGGCAAGATTAAGATAAAAGAAAGAGTGCCAAGATAGCACCCTAAAGGAATACAAAGAGAGGCGAATAAGGAGTTTACAAAGACCTACTCCTTAAACAAACTCACCCAATCGAAACAAAATCATCAAACTTGATGTTCTTAAAAGAATCAACATTGATAAAATTTCAACTAAGTAACAACAACTTGATATCCAAAATAAGAGAATTCAAAGTTTTTCTTCTTTGTTTCTTCTCTATTATAATGTCATTTCTTTCCAACCAAATTGACCACCATATCGCAAAGGGTAGACAAAATCTCAAGAAAATGAGAGGCTTGGTAGAGATCTTCAACTTCCACTTCCAAAGGAATTCGGATAATTGTCGTGGGTGAACCCAAACAAACCTCAGCTTGTTGTAAAAAATGATCCCATATTTGCCTAATAAAAGAACAGTGAAGGAACAAATGCTCTACGATTCTTCACTGTATTACAAAATGCACAAATATTTACTACCGTCATACCCCTTCTAGACAACATGGAGAGAGTAGGAACATTTGCGGCAGCCCACACCAAGAAACTAATTTTAGAGGAATTGTCTTATTCCAAATGTATTTAGAAGGAAAATTTAAAGATGTGATTTGTCCCCGATTATGTATAAGCCAAGCATAGCAAGAACTAACAGAAAAGATACCTTTTTAATTGGACCTCCACTCCCGTTTATCGTCAGTTCATGGCAGAAGTTCTCCTTGATTATCTAAAAGTCTAGAAAACTCCATTACCTCTTTGAATCTCCAAGTCTTTAAGCCTTCTACATGGATCAATGTTCCAACACGACCCATTACCACTATCAATGTTCATGTCTTCAATCGTAGCCTCCTTCCTTCTACCGACTTTCCATAATCTTGGATATAACTCTTTAAGAGTTTTTTCATGACACCAAATATCGTCCCAAAATTGGTTTTATTTCCTTCCAACTGAAATTTTCGAATTTTTAAGAAAAGCTGATAGATTAAGAATACCCCGCCATAACCCCCATCCATGTTCTCTTAGAATCTTTAGGTAACCAAGCCTCTTCGACGCTCCAAATTTCTCAAAAATAATTTTCCTCCACAAACTAGTCTTCCCGTCCATATCTCCACAACCATTTGGTTAATAAAGCGCGTTAGTCGCCTTCAAATTTCGATACCTGTGCCGCCCTCACTCTTGGGGAATACAAATTTTTTCCACGACCTCCAATGTAACTTTTTCTTAGCAATAGTATCTCCCCAAAGAAAGTTCCGCACGTCTTTCTAATTTCTTCGCAACCGAAATAGAATTTGAAACAATGAAAGATAATACAAAGGGATGGCCGCTAACGAGCTATTGATGAGCCGAACCCTCCCTTTGGCCGATAGATACCTTCTTTTCCATGGTGCTAGCTTAAGAGTCATTCTTTCAATCACAATATTCCAAACCGAATTTAGCCTAGTAGAAGCCCCAATAGAAATCCCAAGGTAAGAAAATTGGAAATTCACCAATCGCACACTTGCTAAATCTCGCACATTCTTGAATACCTGGGCCTTGCCGAATCCCTATACCCATCATAGAACTCTTCGCGAGGTTTACTTTCGTGCCCGTTTTAGCCTTAAAACTCTCTAGAACCTCCATAAGTTTCAAATTCTTCGACCTTCGCATCTAAGAATACAATTGTGTCGTCTGCGAATCAAGATGAGAGATTTCCATACCATTTTCTTTCACATAAAACCATTAAGACAACCTTCATACTTCGCATTGATCATGAGCTTATTAAAAACTTCAGCCACCAATAGGAATAAAACGGAGAGAGAGGATCTCTCGCCGGAGTCCCCGAGAAGCTTTGGAAAACCCTTTCGCCGCTCCATTAATGATAACAAAACCTAGCAGTGGAGATGCAATTTCGAACCCATCTTCTCCATTTCCAACCGAACCCCATCTTTCTAAGCACACCATCAACTTAACCCCGCAGAACATGGTCGTAAGCCTTTTCCATATCCAACTTACACACAATCCCTTCTTTTCCTTGTATCTTCCTAGAGTCAATTAGCTCATTTGCAATCAAGATCCCATCTAATATCTGTCTCTCAGCTAGAAAAGCACCTTGCGATTGAGAAATCAGATTTGGAATCACCACCTTTAATCTATTGGCAAGAACTTTTGATAAAATCTTATAGATAAGATCGACTGTGCTAATAGGCCGAAAATCCTTCAATCGAGTTGCGTCATTCTTTCTTCGGAATCAAAGAAAGAAAAGTGCAGTTTAAGCGCCACTGACACCCCCAATCTCATTAAATTCCTTCACCACTTTCATAAAATCATCTTTAATAACATCCCAAGAAACTCTCAGAAAATTCAATCGGAAACCGTCCGGCCCCGAGACTTATTCACCTTGAATGATTTGATAGCCTAGAGAATGTCGTCTTCAGAAATTTCTCTTCAAGCCAAGTGCTCTCGACTCTGAAATACTAGAAAACGATAGCTCTTCCAAGTCAAAATACTCCTCCTGATCTCTAGAATACAATTTCTCATAAAACTTTGTCACCTCTTGGATAATTCGATCTTGACAAACAACCTCCTCTGTCCCGATCTCCAACTTAAAAGCGCATTTTTCCTTCTGTTCCCATTCGCCATTTTGTGAAACATCTTTGTATTCCTTTCCCCATCCTCATGCCAACGAATTTTAGCCCTTAGTTTCCACCTTCGATATCGTATCAAGCACTTCATTATAATGCCGACGGTGCCTAGCCCTCTCCAAAATCTCTACATCCTGAAATTGGAGCAGCTACTCTCTTCCTTTTGTCAAGAATGTCAATTAGTATTTCCAAATCCCTTAATTTCGTATCCAAGTTCCCAAAAGTCTCTTTACTCCAGCCCTTTAAAATCGACTTCAACATTTGTAATTTCTTCGCAAAGATAAAGCTTGGAGAACCCTCAAAAAACATGCTATTCCACCAAAAGAACATCAGATCTTTAAAATTAGGATGCTCTAACCAGAAAATTTCAACCTTAAAAGGAAATGGACCAAAAACGATACCACCACTTCGTAGAGACAAAGGAGAATGATCTGAAACCGTCCGAGTGAGAACGCATTGCGCCATTAAAGGGAACTTGTCCTCCCACTCCCCACTAACAACAAATCTATCCAATCTGCATAAAATGGGTGGAGTTTGCATATTTGACCAGGTAAATAGCCCTCCATTCAGTGGTAAGTCGCATAACTCATGTCTTCTCAAAAAGAATCGACCGCCTCATATTCACATTCGAAACACTTGGAGATTTTTCCCGAAGACACTCTAATCACATTGTAGTCCCCACCAATACACCATGGTAAATCCGCCACTTTGCTCTCCTCGCCTAAAGACTAAATTCTTGTTCTATCCGCATCACATTTGTAAGCACACAATCAAAACCATCACAAATTCTCGTGCTCCGATGGAAAGACAATGAGTTTGAGCAAAAATTTCAACACAATTAAACATTGCATCATTCCAAACAGCTAGAATCCCCCGACGCACCAATTGGAATTTCGATTGATGCCCACCCGAACCCCATAAACTCCTAACTGTATAGTCAAATATAACCTCCATTTTTGTTTCTGAATAAAAATCACAATGCCTTTTCAAGTTTCACTAAAGAACTAATTGCTGATCCCTTCCTTCCTGCTCCCAACCCTCTAATGTTATAACTTAGATGTTAAAATCCATTAAGACAATTATCATCCTCAATTGGCGCTAAAACTTCAAAGATCTTCCTTCTTATCAAAATAGCTCTTTCTAGTAAATCTAACAATGTCACTTGATAAATTCTCTACTATAATTGATTCAAGTTGAGCAGATAATGGGAACTTGTCACAATACCTATCGTCTAGCCAATCATCCCCAAAAAATTACGAACTGAAAACCCTAGAACCTGATTGTTCCTTAGAAGAGATGTTACCTGTAGAAATTGAAACCCCCGCGCAAGCATTCATGTGAGCGTCCACGATTCCACTAGCTTCAATTCTTCGTCTCTTGTCTTCATTCACCTCCACGGCTAACTGAATCTCCACCGGGTTAACCTTACTTTCCATTGACGATGCAAATTTTCAAGAGAGAAACCTTGGAATAATAAACTTTAAAACCTTTTTGTTTGAATCTTCTATTCCTATCAACCTTTTTAATCTTCAATTTTCGATTTACTCCAAACATAGTCTTCTGTATAACTTTTCCACCTCTTGTCTTTTACAAGATCATCTTCAGATAACTCGAATTGCGGAGAAGGAATAGAATTATCATTCCCTTTGAAAATTACTGAAATACCCTGCAAAGGACTAATACATGGAGTGCCTTGACAATGAAAATTAATATTGCTAACAGCACCCGCCAAAGAAACTTGAGGAGAAATAGCTGGGCTGTTGGCATCACTGAGAAAAATATTATTCGGACCGAAATCTAAACCCAAGTGTACTCCCATCGCTCCCTGCTCTTCAGGTTCCAGATTTAAGTCGCATATTGCCGCCTTCTTCTTATCATGTTTAGAAGAAGCAGACAAGCAAGTGCCCAAGCCTAGACTCAAATCAAATAAAAGTCCCTTCCTATCAAGTTCACCATCCAACGCAGCGTATGAACCCCTAGAAATATGACAAGGACCATCGCATAACCCCTTGGACTTTACCAAATATCCTTTAGGTATTGCACATTCTGTTATAACTCTATTTCCTAGTAACATAGAGTCAGACAACTTTTCACTTTCACGTTCTAGGATTACAGAGCTTTGTGCTGGAGCATTAAATGCCAAGTTCAGAAATTGCGTGACATGTTGTTCACCCGAAAATGCTTCCCATCTACCGGATTTATACCCAAAAACATACCCCGCCTATGTGCCCACCCCCTATTGGTCCCCCCGAAAAGCTTCCTGCACTCCACCATTTCCCATCTACGGCTGTGATCCATGACACATAGGGGTGTATTAAGATGGTGTATGGAACCGGTAGATGGGAAGCAACTTCGTTGTTCACCACACATTTCACTCTCCGTCTCGGACTCCAACCCGATCAGCTGGCATGTACCTTCTTTGAATGGAGCCATACTCCTCTGCTGGATTTGCCACCTCAAAATGAGCATGTGGGTCTCGGGTCTTCTTGACTAGTCGCTTCTCTCATTAAAACACTCTACCAAGGTGTGAAAAGCTAGATTGCTTATAGGAACAGCAAAAAGCTCTCTATCTTCCTCTTGGGCTATGTTGACTACCTTCCTGATGGGACTAGACGAGTGAATGGTTTTCAAGAATTCAAATTCTGGACTCTTCTGTCCACCTGACGTAGAAGCAGCAACAATCATATTCCTAGCTTGCCTGAGCTCAGCACGGAGATGGAGTGGATTCTGGTACCATGTTGCCCTTCATCTTATCATACTTCTCCACTGGAGCTTTAAACGGAGATTCTTTGATGCTGCCCTTGTGTAAAAAAGAGTCCTTTAAACTTTCTGTAGAATTGACCAAAGTACACATGATATTGTCTAAATTTCCAGTTTTGATAATTTCAATCAACAGAAACACTTTTCTTCCTTGAAGCGAAATTTGAATGGTCCGCTCTAATACTCTCTATTTTCCCGTAATACATATTGTAGCTTCAGAAATTTTGAAGAAACCACTGGTAGCTTTTGAAATAGCTATTAACTTCCCACATTTAAGACCAATTTGAATAAATGATTCCTCTGTCCATAAATCAAGAGGAAGACCTTACTCTAAGCCATATATGATTTTGACAGAATATTTTAGGTTCATCTGGTGATTGATCTGAGGACCATTTCTGAAATGAGATTTTGCAGCATTGAATGTGAAACATTTAATACGCATCACTTGTTGAGTTGATTATCATTCTCTGCAATAAAGATTGCGTGAGTGGAATCTACTTGTTTCAAACTTAAGTTGCGAGACCAACCCAATTTTTGTTTGATCGCTGCAGTCACTTTTCTCCATCCCGGGTTCCACCTTGAAGTAGCACAGACAATTCCAAAATCTACAATTTCTTCTCTCTCGTAACCAGGATTCCACGTTTAGTAAAAGTATTGACTTGTTTCACTTCAACTGAATCATTGAGAGTTTTGGGCAAATTTTTTTGCTAATCTTTACTGCTGGTTTTTCCACCCATTTAGGGAAATCTGAAGAAGATGGAGCATAGTCCGATGTAGAAACCTTTAGTTACCAAAATATCTAAATTAGCTGCCAGAGCTTCCCATCCCCATCTATCCTTACCTGCTGGAAAGCAAAACGATTTCCTTGAACCATTGTTGTTGGAGAATAGGAATCTGGTGGCTCTGATTATCTCTCCTTTACTATTTAAATGCCTCTCAAAAAACCATCTAGCTTGTTGTTCATTACACTTGATCTGATCATAAGCAACAGACGCTTTTTTATAGTGATGTCTTAGAAAACCAATTAACATGTAGATAGATTCAAAAGACATAGACGCTTTCCAAAAGAAACCATAACCTCTCTCCACAATCTCTATATTGGAACCATCAAGTCTTGTACACAGAAAAGATTTTTTTTTCTATCTCTAACCTCTTCACCGGAGACGCCATGAAAACCAACAAGAGAAGAAACCAATCGGAATAAAGCACGGCTGATCAAAACCTAATTAGAAGAGAACCCACCAAGCATGACCGAAGTAGCATGGGACTAGGCCTCTACACATCAGATTCCTATCAAACTCCAGTAAGAAAGAATACCCACCAAGCATGACTGAAGTAGCAAGGGACTAGGATTCAAACTCATTAGAGCAACCATACAGAGAAAACAAGAAAAAACCACCGAAAAATAAAATCCAACTTCTTCAAAGAATACCCACTAGAGCTTAAAACCAAAGAAAAGAACCCATGCTCCCTGGAAATCTCGGCCCCAAGGGGAAGAAGCAAACACCACCACTTGCCCGTCCTTGGACGGCGAAGAAGTCAAGAGCTTAACCTCCCAGAAATCCCGCCCCAAGGGGAAGGAACACTACAAAAGTTTCCGTCCTTGGACAGCGGCGGTCAGTGAGATTAAAGGGAAAAGGAGAAGGAAGTGAAGAAAAACAGCTGATCGGAGAAGGTTACCGGAGGCTCCATGGTTTGGGAAAACAGTGCAGAGCTAAAAGGAGGAGAGGAGAGATGACTTTACGTATGGCGAATTTCTTAATGGAAAGAATATGAAGGCTCTAGATTCTGTCAGGCGATCTTTGGTTTTCTTAGCAACATCACTTGTTGGTACTTGGTACAGCTCAATGAATTTAATTATAGAATTTAATTATAGAAGCTACAGATTCAACCGAAAAAACAATTCTGCCCATCTATATAAAACACTGTTTTCTTAAATTAAAGCTTATTAAAGGTATCGGTTCTTAAATTAAAGCTTATTAAGGGTATCGGTTCTACAGTTGTATATGCATATATTATATCAGGAAAATCTGCTCCAACTAAGCTGCGCTTTACTGTTACAAATTATGTTCATCCATGGGAAATAGTCGAATAGAAAACAAAAAAACTTGGCTGTAGTCTGTATTAGTCATGAGAAACTTGCAATTTATCGAAAAGAAGAAGCAAAATCATCATAATAATAATACTGTGACATATGCACATATTGCATGCCCATACAACCCCTGACAAATAACAGGCAAACTAGCAAAACCAAGACACGGAGCTAGCTGGTCTAAATACTTCAGCCTAAATCTTTATCCATTTATGTTATTTGCTGATAGTTCCTTTTCCTGCATAAGCACATACGCGAGTTAAGTGAAACTAAGCTTTCCAAATACACCTCTATTACCATTACGGATGGGAATAATTCTAATGCTTCCATTATTCTCATCATCCAAAATAAAACCCCAGGGAACATTAATGTTAAATGTTAAATACTCTATAGAAAATATGGTCTTATAGAGTACTTAGTCCAAGATTCTTGCACTCCATAATCCTGCATCACCCATACATCAAAACGGCCTTCAACCATAGCAAAAATAGGTTTTCCTAAGCAACTATGCAAAGGCAATCTCCCAACACTCCCATATTTTCGCAACCTTTTTCACTTCTGCAACTCCTACTGGATATGTTATATAATATTAAATGAGATTTATAGCTTTAGTTGAGATGCCTTGGGTGGTTGCAGTGCTTAACCAATGAAGAGCTCGAGAAGCACATCAGGATATTGTCCTCTAAGACGAGGCATGCAAGTGCTTATGCTTTGAACAGGCTTCCACGAGTCTGATCTCAACGTAGACATCAACCTTAGAGTATCCTGATTTCTTATCATCCATTGCAATTCTCACCAACTTGTAGTCGTCAATGTTAGCATCGTATCCAAAGCCATATTTAACCATTAAACTACTGCTGGAAAATTCTATTGGTATTATTATTTCTTTATATTTTCTTGTTGATGGATTCCAGAAATAAATGTGTTTCTTCTACTGGAAAGTAGAAAACCAAGCCATTGCAAGAGCCTAACAATTGAACATATATATGTATACCATCTTCGAATGGGAAATAGTCCATTGCAATGGACCCATGACTGAACAATTTGGATGTTGAAACATAAGATGAAGATAATAATAATAATGATGATAATGTAGAATAATCTATGGAGTATATCGGAGGTTTCCACCCGTCAAAATTTGTAAACATGAGCCTAGGCTTATTCGTTTGAATACTAATTAAGATTAAGGTGATAATTAACGAATCTAGCGCTACAAAGTAAACTATTCCAGGAATTGCATGTTAAGATGGATTTCACTGGTAACTTTAGAAGGATCTCAACTTGGATATCTTCATGAAGGCTCACTCAATGACGGCATAGCCGATGCTTCTTTCTTTTCTACTTGCAGAGATTTAGGTTTTGTATGAGTTTGATGAGCGTTTACAATTTATGTACATTAATTGGGGTTATGAGCTGGTCCACTCGAGGGACAGGCCCCGTGCCGTGGGTCTGGTCAGAAGGCAAACCAAAGGTATCCAACAACAAAAAACAGTAGTTACCCTGATGACAGTAGTTCACGGCTCGTACACTTATGTGAAAAAAAAAAATTGAAACAATTCTAATAATTAATCGCACTTTGAGTATTATGCAAGACCCAAAATGGAGAGTAAGCGTGCTTCAAGTGTTGGTGGTAAGATGAAGCCGTCAGCTGTGGTGATTAAAACTTTGCTCTAAGAATCATTATTGCTTGCCATGAGAGCTAAAGCTAAAATCCTTCTAAGCATTCTTGTTTTGAATCTTTGCAACTCAATAGTAAATTTTGTTCTCCAGTCTTGGTTTTACGCATCTACTTAATCCTGTTTTGGAACCTCGCACATCTGTTTGGAGTCGAAATTTTTAGGTGTTTGTAGTTCATCTGGGTGTCCCAACAAATTCAATGTAGTCAACTTCCACCAAAATCCTAAGTTAGGCATGGGTAAAGTGTCTTTATCCTTTGCTAAGATGCTTATTGCGTCAATAAGGTGAGCTCCTTTTCTTGGTAATCAAGCAATTGTGCCCATTTATATACAGCAGAGCTGTTTTGATTAAACTTGTTGAGGATATCCATTCTACAGTTCTATATGAGTATGTTTTATCAGGAAAATTTTCTCCAACCTGGCAGAGCTTTACTGTTATAGTTATAATTTATGTTCATCAACCAAAACATACTTGGCTGAATTAATCCCAATGATGAACACTTCCATTTTATTGTTTAAAGAAATAAATAAATCATACTAATATAGTACTTCGACATAGAAATAGTTGCCTGCCCAAATCACCCTTGACGAATAACAGGCAAATTGTAAACCAAGTACATGAGCTAAATAAATTATACAAGTATTAAGATACTCCAATGGCTGATTGAAAGGAGTTCTGCTGTCAGTGCTAGCTGTGAATGCTACGGTAACATGGATAAGTGACTTTGTCTATGAAATTAAGCCAATATGATCACTTGAGTCATAGGCGAACCGGAGCTTTCTTTCTTAGTAAGATTACTTGTTGGTACAGTTCAGTTAATTCATTAATAGCAGCTTCAGATTCAGCAACAGAAGCGATTGCGCGGATTTATATATGCAAACCGTTCTACTATGATATTAAAGGCATCTATTCTATATGCATATGTTGCATTGAAAGATCTGCTCCAACATGGCAGAGCTATATATACTGTTACAAAAAATGAACAATATGTGATCAAGGGAAAGGTTTGATCTCAACGAAAGATGACGGCTTCAAGACCTATTTGTATCTATTAAATCATGCAGAAACACCAACCGAAGCAATCGTGCTGAATTATATACAACCGTACTCTTAGTTTTGATAAAGCTTGTTAAGAGCATCGTATCTATGTTGTACTAGGAAATCTGCTCCAACCTGGCAGAGCTATAATTAAATATTGTTATTGTTACAAAAAAAAAAAATTTTTTTTTGATGGAAAGAAAAAATGTATTCACTAGCAAATATAGTACAAAAGATTTACAATTTCGTTTTTATCGAATACATTAGAAATAATGCTAGTAATTTTGATTTGTTGTCAGATCTTCATGGATAAATGTTGAAGACATTTTATCCTTGCTTCTTTGGCAATTTTGTCTCGTCATGAATTGTATTTTCGATTAGTATACTTTACCTTTGCCTCGCGGAAGTTCGTGGAAGGATTTCCTTTACTTGGACTGTTTTCATGCTGTCCGTAGGGGACTTGTGTTATCCTTGTTGATATTGTCTTCAAGAGTTTGCAATCAGTTACAATGGTTACACTAGATAACACATTTTCTTTTAGCCACATAACCGCCTTTGAGTAACGCTCTTGCTTCCGCATGGAAAGCATTAGTGGCTTTCTCCGAAACGCCTAAAATGTGCATGACTGGGCAGGGTCGGGTCGATCGAATATACTATGTGCGCATATCCCATTGATAGGTCGTCTTCTTTAAAGAGGCATCTACAAATATTATCCGGCCATTTATGGTTGACCATTTGGCATTGGTCAACCGTGTATTGTTGGCTTCCTATCTTTAGTAGTACAATTTTCCTAGGTGGATTGCAAAATCATGTTGATCCGGAAGTTATTAGTTGCGCTGGGATTTGGGATTGTTTCCTCAAAAACCACCGAGCATCTATATTTCCATATGAACCATAATATTGTTGCAATTTTCCCTGTTAGATTGTTTAGGTCTAGGTTTTGAATCCACCTTTTTAACCCAAGTTGTGATTGAAATTGTATTGTCCAAGGGATTAGATGACCTAAAGAGAAACCAACCAAATGGCTCGAAAAAGGGCATGTTCCAAACAGTGAATCTCCGTTTCGAGCTTGCAAATTACACATTTGACAATTAGTTGCGATTTCCGAATTGTGCTCCAGCCTGACGAAGTGGGTAAAGCTTTCCCATATAGCTTCCACACAAAAAGCTTTATTCTCGTTATTGATTGTATTCTCCAGATATTTTTCCATGGGAAATCTAATAAATGTCTTTCTTCTTGAGTTTGGTTTGCTAGGAAATTATAAAATGTTTTGGCCGAGAAAAGACCTCATTGGTGATGCAAACCATTTTATATTATCTTCTTCATCTTTTTTTGGAGAGATGGCTTGAATTTTATTCTCACTTCCCCGAGCTAAAGTAGGTGTTTAGCTTTTCTTGGTCCCACTTATTCTCCCAAGAATGAATTCTGTACCTTTGTCTAATTATATCCTGAGACAATTGAGGTTGTGGAATTATTTCCTCATTTGAATCCATCTATCTTCCCAAACCTTTATCGAGTTTCCATTTTTCACCGCCGATAAAGTTTCCTTGATTAATTCAATTCTTTTCTGATGCTTGTCCAAATCCACGATAAGTTGGAAATTTTTGATTTTCCAGAGGTTTGAATAAGGGAAATATTTTGCCCGAGGATTTTTGCCCATAGTTGCCCTTCTAATAGTAGTCCGGCTAGTTTAGTGAGAAGGGCAATGTTGAATCGGGTGTGGATTTTTATACCTAAGCCCCCTTGCACAATGGGTTTGCAAATATATTTCCAAGCTCGATGAAACCTCCTTGTCGTTTTTGTTTATCTTTATTCCACCAGAGGCTTTGTATTTCCCAACTTGTTTAAAGTTTCCTTTCGAAGAGCAAGAACTTGCATCTCGGTACGTTGAAAGCTTGGAGAATAGATTTACTATCTAACTGCCCTTCCCGTTTGAGATAGGAGTTTCAATTTCCAACCTTGTAGAGTAGAGTAATATTTCTGTAGAAGAGGTTTGAAATTTGCTTTCCTACTTTTATCGAAGAATAGGGGGGTTCCGAGATATCTATCATTTTTTGTCATTAGAGGAACTTTTAGGATTCTGGCTAACATTTTTCCATGTTTTGGGTGAATTTTTGGGGTGAAATAAATACTTGATTTTTGTAGATTTATCATTTGGCCTGTTATATCTCCGAAAAGAGAGATGATTTCCAAAAGATTCTTTGTTTCCCAGACGGCTTTCGTGAAGAGAAAGCAACCAAGAAGAAAAGGTGGAGATGTTTGGAGCTTTTATTGTTCTTGAAACCAGACATTTTCTTCTCGTAGACCGCCTTATCTAAAAGAGGTCCTGATAGAATTTCCATGCATTTAGAAATAAGTAAGGCGAGAGTGGGTCTCCTTGTCTTAATCCTCTAGATGTTCTAAATTTGGAACCAGAGATCCATTAAGAAGAATAGAGAAAGATGTGGTAGAAAATGCATTGAAAGATTAGATCAGTCCACCTTCATCGAAAACCCAAGCTAAGGAGAGATTTTTCTAAGAAATTCCACTCCACGCTATCGAAAGCTTTTGACAAGTCTAGCTTCGCAGCTAGATGGCCTTTTTTCTTTTTAGAGGTTTTCATTGAGTGGATGAGCTCATGGGCGATTATAATGTTGTTGGTGATCTCGTCTCCACGAAGAAAAGCATTGGTTTGGGGAGATAATTTTGTTGGGAGGATGGGTTTTAATCGTTGCAAGAATTTTTGGAAATGAGTTTGTAAATGGTGTTGCTTAGGCTTATTGGCCTAAAATCGCATTTGTTTGAGGAGTTGAAATTTTTGGAATAAGGGTTATGTAAGAGTGATTCAATTCCCTCATCAAGAATCCCCGTTTTTAAAGAACTTTGACTGTGTTTATAATGTCAGACCGAAGATTCTCCTGGGCCTGGCTTTAAAAAGCCTGGCTGAACCCATCCGCCCCTACGCCCCCATTGGTTCATATTTTTCTTCTTCAAAAATGCTAAAAAAATAAAATAAAAATCTATGGTCATCAATATCCTATGCTAAAACATACCAATTTATTGAAAGAAAATAACATGCAATAGGAAACTGGGCACATCAACAAGTTGAGATACTTTTTACCGTAATATTTTAGGTCTGGTGGTTCTTTTTCATGTATATACTGGAGCGAAGTGAAACTAAACTTTCAACAAAAATCTCTCCAAAACCACTACGGCTGGGGATGAATCTAATGCTTCCAGTTTTAAAAATCATTGAAAATTAACTCGTAACTATAAGTTGTACACCCGGAGAACCTACCATATTTTTACATACCATCTGCGCGAACAGAAATTATATTTGCTCACTGATAGTTCATTATTGGTACATAACTTAGTCCAAGAATCTTGCACTCCATTATCCTGCATCACCCATACATGAATTCTGCCCGACCAACGTAGACAGAGGCAAAGGCGATCTCCCAACACTCCCACATTTTCATAATCTTTTCGGCCGTTGTTTTTACCTTTCGGAGCCTCTTTTGGATACTGGACATCAATGAATGTCTCGTCGCTAATATTGAAAGAGAGTATAACTTGGTGAAGATTCCTTTGTGTGGTGTTAACGCTTAACCAGTGAATAGCTCCGTTGAGAAGAACACCGCATTATTAAATTCATGATGATTCAGGTCACTAGTTATGCTTTGAACAGGCTTCCATGAATCTGATCTTAACGCATAAACATCAACCTAAAATAATCCGACGATACTTCACCATCCGGTGTAATTCTTACTAACTTGTAGTCGTCAATGTTAGCATCATATCCAAAGCCATACCTAGTGAGAACACGTCTAGTGGTGAAACATTCTACTGGTGTTATTATTTCTTTTATATTCTCTTGTTGATGGATTCCAGATACA
>JAJJWW010017664.1:0-64038 GCA_023531295.1 Papaver armeniacum
TGTAGAAAGTCCTATGTTTTACAACTGGTTTCAAAGGAAGAGTTGTCGTATATCATCACTTTGCCAACCCTTAGGAAACAAGGGGTTGCGCTAAGAAAACAAACGACAACTCCTTAAGCAAAACGGTTTAATGACGACATTTAGCTATAACAACGTTGTTCCATATATGTAGTGACTTAGCCTATCACAACACTCACAAGTGTTGTTGAAGAACACAAAAATATGATAATGAAAAATATGTTATAGGGAGATTCGAACATGAACCTACTACATGGAAGTCTAGCTCATCAACCACCCTTTCGGTTCACAAGTTTTGATTTTTTCTTTTTTTTTTAAATAGAAACCTACGGTAAAAATATATAATGTTCCATATATGTAGTGACTTAGCCTATCACAATTCTCACAAGTGTTGTTGAAGAACACAAAAAAATATGATAATGGAAAATATGTTGAGGGGAGATTCGAACATGAACCCTGCATGGAAGTCAAGCTCATCAACCACCCATTCAGTTCACAAGTTTTGATTTTTTTTCTTTTTTTTAAATAGAAAGCTACAACAATACTTATAAGTGTTGTTGAAGTAAAAATATATAATGTTCCATTTATGTAGTGACTTAGCCTATCACATCTAACAAGTGTTGTTGAAGAACACAAAAATATGATTGAAATAAAAATATATAATGTTCCATATATGTAGTGACTTAGCATATCACAATTCTCACGGGTGTTGTTGAAGAACACAAAAATATGACAATGAAAAATATGTTAGAGGGGAGATTCGGAACATGAAACTCTTTGGAAGTCTAACTCATCAACCACCCTTTCGAGTTCACAAGTTTTGATTTTTTTTCTTTTTTTTAAATAGAAAGCTACAACAACACTTATAAGTGTTGTTGAAGTAAAAATATATAATGTTGGAAAAAACGAGGTTGGGATTCGATCACGAGCCTCAAACGTGAAAGTCTACACCACTAACCATCTACTGGTATCACATGTTACTGTCAAGTTTGTGGTTCTTTAATACACTAACTATACACTAACTTTATGACAACCCTTCATAAGTGTTGTAAAACAAAATATAATGCTCAAAAAGTAATGCTCAAGTGGCTGAGCCGTAAATGACCGGCACGAAGCTTCTGCAATGCATCACATACCGAGTTAGATGTATTTGACTCTCGAGAATAGAAAACTTGTTGCGCTTGTTTTGCTAAAATGAATGATCGTTACAGTATTGGTTCTTATGATGTTTTAAATTGACTAATGTAAAGCTATCTTCTACCTTCACACCAAAGCTGGTGTGAGCCCAATCACATTTGAATATTAGAATTTAAAACATATGATTGTAGTCCAACAATAAAATTTCTTCTAAAACACCGTAGAACCCAAATGGGAGTTTATTAATTGTCTATTTTACAAGAAAAATACTAGTGTTAGTAAAGGAAATGCAACAAGAGTGACAATGACGGTAAAAATTCAATATCGTAAAACAATACACTATCTTGACTTAGACTAGTCCACTCACGGCGAGGTTTCAATCTCGTAGCTTGGTATGCGTACAATGTGCGAGAAATAGGGTTTGTTTAAGGTTTCGTAGTAGAATATTCCCGAGGAAGAAGGAATCTTACTGTGTAAATGGATGCATTCATCGTTCTTACCAAGTTTCCGACTTAGACTAGTCCACTCGCGGCAAGGTTTCGATCTCGGATCCTGGTATGCGTACAATATCTCGAAAATAGGGTTTGTTTAAGGTTTAATAGAATATTTTGGAGGAATCTTACTGTAAATGGATGGATTCGTCGTTCTTACCAAGTTTACGACTTATAGTAGTCCACTCATGGCCGGGTTTCGTTCTCGGAGCCTGGTATGCGTACAATATGTAGAAATAGGGTTTGTTTGAGGTTTCGTAGAATATTAGGAGGAATCTTACCTATAAATGGATGGATTCGTCGTTCTTACCATGTTTATGACTTATATTAGTCCACTCACGGCATGTTTCGATCTCGGAGCCTAGTTTGCATATAATAATGCGAAATAGGGTACATTTAAGGTTTCGTAGAATATTCGAAGGAATCTTACATGTAAATGAATGGATTCGTCGTTCTTACCAAGTTTCTAAATTAGACTACTCCACTCACGGCCGAGGATTAGATCTTGAAGCCTGGTATGCGTACCATATCGAAATAGGGTTTGTTTAATGTTTTGTAGAATATTTACGAGGGAATCTTTTTGTAAATGGATGGATTCATCATTCTTGCAATTTCGACTTAGAAGCGATCAACTCGCGGCGATTTCGATCTCGGAGCTTTGGTTTGCATACAATATGCAGAAATAGGGTTTGTTTAAGGTTTCCTAGAATATTCAGAAGGAATCTTACCTGTAAATTGATGGATTCATTGTTATTACCAACTTTATAAATTATAGTAGTCCAATCGCGGCCAGGTTTCGATCTCGAGCACAGTATGCATATAGTATGCATAAATAGGGTTTATTTAAGGTTTCGTAGAATATCTCGAAGGAATCTTACTGTAAATGGATGTATTCGTCGTTCTTACCAAGTTTCGACTTAGAGTAGTCAACTAAAGCGGCTAGGTTTCGATCTCGGAGCATTGTATACATAGAATATGAAGAAATAAGGTTTGTTTAAGGTTTGGTAGAAAAAACAAGGAAGGAATCTTACTAATAAATGGATGGATTAAGTCATTTTTGCAAGTTTTTGACTTAGAGTAGTCAACTCGCGGCCAAGCTTCGATTTAGGCGTGGTATGCATACATTTATGCGAAATAGGGTTTGTTTAAGGTTTCGTAGAATATCTAGAAGAAATCTTACACCTTAAATAGATGGATTCGTCATTTACTTAGAATTTACGAAGTAGAGTAGTCAACTCGCGGCGGAGGTTTCGATCTCGGATCTATAAAATATGCATAAATATATATTTTTTTAAAGGTTTCGTAGAATATCTCGAATGAATCTTACACCGTAAATGGATGAATTCGTCGTTCTTACCAAGTTTCGACTTAGAGTAGTCAACTCACGGTCGGGTTTCGATCTCGGATCTGGTACGCATACAATATGCGAAATATGGTTTTTTAAGGTTTTGTAGAATATCTCGAAGAAATCTTACACGTAAATGGATGAATTTGTCATTCTTACCAAGTTTCTAACTTAGAAGTTGTCAACTCGCGGCAGGAGTTTCGATCTCGGATCTAGTACGCATACAATATGCGAAATAAGGTTTTTAAGGTTTCGTAGAATATCTCGAAGGAATATTACTGTAAATGGATGAATTCGTCGTTCTTACCAAGTTTCCGACTTAGAATAGTCAACTCACGGCCGGGTTTCGATCTCGGATCCGTACGCATACAATATGTAGAAATAAGGTTTTTTAAGGTTTCGTTGAATATCTTGAAGGAATCTTACAGTAAATGGATAATTCGTCGTTCTTACCAAGTTTCGACTTAGAGTAGTTAACTCCGGCCGGGTTTTGATCTCGGATCACAGTACGCATACAATATCTTAGAAATAGGGTTTGTTTTAAGTTTTTCGTAGAATATTTGAAGGAATCTTACCTGTAAATGGATGGTTTCTTCGTTTTTACCAAGTTTCTGACTTAGAGTAGTCAACTCGCGACCAGGTTTCGATATCGGAGCATGTATGCACATATATATGCATAAATAGGGTTTGTTTAAGGTTTCGTAGAATATCTCGAAGGAATCTTACCTGTAAATGGATGGTTTCTTCGTTCTTACCAAGTTTATGACTTAGAGTAGTCAACTCGCGGCCGAGTTTCAATCTCGGATCCTGCATACAATATGCGAAATAGGATTTTTTTTTAAGGTTTCGTAGAATATCTCGAAGGAATCTTACTTAAATGGATGGTTTAAAGTCGTTCTTATCAAGTTTCGACTTAGGGTAGTCAATTCGCGGCCGGGTTTCAATCTCGGATCAGTACGCATCTGATATCTTGAAATAGGATTTTTAAGGTTTAAGTAGAATATCTCGAAGGAATCTTAATTGTAAATGGATGGTTTCGTCGTTCTTATCAAGTTTCGACTTAGGGTAGTCAATTCGCGGCCGGGTTTCAATCTCGGATCTGGAGTACGCATACAATATGCGAAATAGGGTTTGTTTAAGTTTTCGTAGAATATTTGAAGGAATCTTACTCGTAAATGGATGGTTTCTTCGTTTTACCAAGTTTCGACTTAGAGTAGTCAACTGCGACCGAGGTTTCGATATCGGAGCATGTATGCACATATATATGCATAAATAGGGTTTGTTTAAGGTTTCCGTAGAATATCTCGAAGGAATCTTACTGTAAATGGATGGTTTCTTCGTTCTTACCAAGTTTCTGACTTAGAGTAGTCAACTCGCGGGCAGGTTTCAATCTCGGATCTGGTACGCATACAATATGCGAAATAGGATTTTTTAAGGTTTCGTAGAATATCTGAAGGAATCTTACTAATAAATGGATGGTTTCGTCGTTCTTATCAAGTTTCGACTTAGGGTAGTCAATTCGCGGCCGGGTTTCGATCTCGGATCCTAGTACGCATACTGATATGCATAAATAAGGTTTGTTTAAGGTTTCGTAGAATATCTGAAGGAATCTTACCTTTAAATGGATGGATTAAGTCGTTCTTACCAAAATTCGATTTAGAGTAGTCAACTCGCGGCCGGATTTCGATCTCGGAGCCTGGTTTGCATACAATATGCGTAAATATGGTGTTTAAAGTTTCGTAGAATATTCCGAAGGAATCTTACACAATAAATGGATGGATTCATTGTTCTTACCAACTTTACGACTTATGTCGCGACCGTGTTTCGATCTCGAGATCTGGTATGCATACAATATGCATAAATAAGGTTTGTTTAAGGTTTCGTAGAATATTTGAAGGAATCTTACACGTAAATGGATGGATTCGTCGTTCTTACCAAGTTTCTGACTTAGAGTAGTCAATTTCGATGATGAATCATGTTATGTTTGAAGTCAGAACACTCTTAGAGCTTCGTGGTTCATAGATTGTATGCAATTATACTAAGTTTGAAGTTCGAATCGACATTGAGCTTCATACTTATAGATTTTGATGATGTATCATGCTATGTTTGAAGTCAGAACCCTCTCAGAGCTTCTTGTTCATAGTTTGTATGTTGTTATACAACATTTGAAGTTCGAATCGACACCAAGCTTCATATTCATCAATTTCGATGATGTATCATGCTAAGTTTGAAGTCAGAACACTCCCGTAGCTTTTTTGTTCATATTTCGTATGCCTTTATACCACATTCGAAGTTCAAATCAACACTTGAGTTTCATATTTTTCGATTTCGATGATGTATCCTACTAAGTTTGAAGTTACTTCATGACCTGTATGACTAATCGAAAATACTTCATGGCCTATGTAACTAGTCGAAATTCAAACCAGAAGCACAAAGAGAAAGCACAAAAACACAAAGAAACACACCAATTATCGAATTCATTTTTCAATTAGGCCACGGAAGTTTGAGGCAATAACAGGTCTGTGATGCCCTTAGATGTTCTGGGCCGCACGCGCGCTACTTGATGTATTCAACGAGTATATAGCCTTGGCCGTGGTGGGGTAATCTACGAAAAGTTCATCGTGATGGGGATAGATCATTGCAATTGTTGGTCTTAAACGAGGAATTCCTAGTAAGCGCGAGTCATCAGCTCGCGTTGACTACGTCCCTGCCCTTTGTACACACCGCCCGTCGCTCTACCGATTGAATGGTCCGGTGAAGTGTTCGGATCGCGGCGACGCGGGCGGTTCGCCGCCGGTGACGTCGCGAGAAGTCCACTGAACCTTATCATTTAGAGGAAGGAGAAGTCGTAACAAGGTTTCCGTAGGTTGATAGAGTTCTAGTGATCCCATGGAATGATCCCGTTTCTATATGCAAAAACTCGTCATATAGAGTTCTAGGTTTCCGGTGACGGCGCATCCTCAGTTTCTATATGCAAAACTCTAATGGGGTTCTCATGATACTGGTCTTCGAACGATGAAGATGACGAACTCGTCTTGTTAGAAATCTCATGAATAAGAACATCAGCTTGCGATCGCGAGGTACCCCACACGGACAAATCTTGGAGTTTCGATAACTTCCCAAAACAACCCTTTCTTATCCATTTCCCAGCTTCAACACCATTGAGAGTCTGGAGGTTTATCAATTTTTCAATTTGAAGATTTCCGCTGAATTTACATCCATATCTTGACTCTAGGTGTCTTAAGTGTACTAAATTTGCTATCGTATCAGGTAAGATTCCTTCATCAAACTTTAGGGTTTGTAAATTTCGTAAATTTCCTATTGACGATGGAATTTTAGGAATTCCCCCTATTTCTAAATACCTCAAGTGAATTAATTCAAAAATTAGTTCTATTTTATTTTTGTGCAGATATGTCCCTCCAAGATCTAAGACTCGTAGCAGTTTGATGTGTTGGTACTTCATTAATGGCACTAGAACTCTATCAAGTGGGTCTTTGACGAGAAGAGTACGGAGTGCGGAAGCTGAATTATTGAAATGAAAGTCGACGCCATACCTCTGTTCATCACTAAGATTGATAGCATACCTCCGCAATCTTCTACTAGTATCATTGCCAGATGTTGTGCCATCAATGCGTTGGTTATAAATACCAAGGAAGTCCAACTCCCTCCCTTTTGACAAACAAAGATCTCGCATCAGATCATGCATCCGACATGTTTTGACTTCCCCTGGAGTAGGATCTTTATCGGCTTGAATCATACACCTTCGGATCAACTCACCATAATATTGGCGTTTCCCTGCTTCCTCCAGTGTCGCATGTGCATCTTCTTTTGTATGTGGTACGAAGCCCTCGGCGATCCAAAGTCGGATCAATTTCTTTCTCGGAATTGCAAAATCTTCCGGAAAAAGACCTAAATAGAGAAAGCATGGCTTCAAGTGAACTGGCAGATCATTGTAACTTAATGCGAGAATACCCATCACGCCTCTATTAATGTTCGAGGCGATGTCTCTGTGTACATATTCCCATTCCTTGATTTCTTCCCTCTTTGTTGCTAGTATCCCTCCAAGAGCACATATTGCCAAGGGCAGACCACCACATTTACGCACCATATCCCTTCCTAACTTCTCCAGATTCGCAGGGTAGGAATTAGTGTCTCTCGTAGCCTTTGGAAATGCTTTTTTACAAAGTAATTCCCAACTATCTTCCTCGTTTAAAAGTTCAGGTTCGAGGTGAAGGCTTTCTGGATCTGCTTGTAAAGCAACCTCTCTATTTCGAGTGGTTAGCAATATTTTACTTCCTCGCTTACCATTCGGAAAGGCGGGTTTTAGAATATTCCAGTGTTCGGGATTCCACACGTCATCCATGACAATCAAGTATCGCTTATCGTGGAGATAGTTGTACAACTTTTCGGAAAGATTTCCATCGTTCATTTCCTTGATCATGCTCAACTCATCCTTATTTGGATTCATAAACTTTTTTATAATTTCTAATAAGACATCTCTCATGTTAAGCTGTTGAGATATAGAACACCAAGCGCGACAATTGAAGTGACGCATAACATCATCATGTTTGTATATCTTCTTGGCTAGAGTGGTTTTTGCCAAGACCTCCAACACCGACGATAGATACCACGCTACGCCGTTCTTCATCTTTCGACAATTCAGTCAGCAAGCGTATTCGCATGTTCCTCCAAACCAGTAACGTCTTCATCCTGCACATGTGGATAGTAGTTTCTCAGTGGATCTATAGAACTTGAAGGTTTGTCATCCGGTAATTCTTTTATTCCGTACGTAACTCTACTAGCAGAGATAACTTTGAGTTTAGCCTGGATAGCTTCGATATTCTTCCAAACCCTATAGAGATGTACCAAATTCTTGACCATCAAAGCCTTCCTCTTAATCAAACTTAGGACTCCTCCTCCAGATTTATGGGTTGCGCCAATTTTAAGCATAAAAGTGTCAACAACATCCTCGGCATCGTAAGCCACATTCCTGATATCGGCTACCCAATTGCGAACACGGTGATCTCCTTGTTGTTGCTTTGCATCTGCATCTTTTAAGAAGCACTGCATTCTTCTTAGTTCATCACGCAACTCTTCGACTTGGTCACGCACACCTAGTAAGAAATTTGTTTCGTTAATAAGTGCATCACCTAATTTCTCCACGGCAAATGAAACCACGGCGTCCACCATTTTGTGGGCTCAGTTAGAGAAGTTGAACAACTCAGAGATAAGAAGATGAAGAAAGAGAAGTAGTGGTTTGAACAAGTGTTGTAATTAGCTAGTCTGTTTTCATCAAGAGTTGATTTATAGACTATGGAATCCTGATTACTGTCCTTAACAAAAAAGAAGGGAAACTAGGCAAAATGCCCTAATATGGGGTCACCTTGACTAATTTCAAAATGACCGGGGCATCTTGGTAAGGCGACTCCCCATCTTGGGGCATTTTGCCTATTTGTCCCAAAAAGAAAAGATACCAGTGACAAGGCCACGAGGCCGACAGAATTAATACCCGGACAGTTGGCCATCAATTTGACTAGCTGTAAACCATCGTTAATTATGATATATACTTAAGATTTAATTTTCTAGTTTTGTGGTTCATAGCTGCAACACTTGTACTGGTTAAGCTCACGGACATACGACCAGTAGCATCCTCAACCAACCATAATTAATACTCCCTCCGTTCCATTTTAGATGATGTTTTAGGGTTATTTTTTTATTCACAATACTTGAAAGTTTTCATATTTTTTCACAAAATCACTAATAACACTCTTATATTTTGTCTTAGAATTATAAGTTTATTTTTAAATGCACTAATAGCTATTAATGTTTGAAGACTTTTCTCAAGGGTATAGATGAAAAATATTTATATATCTTCTATTTCTTAATCCGCATGAAAACTCCAAAAACATCATCAAAAGTGGAACGGAGGGAGTAGCAACATTTGACCTATGTTTACATAAGGATTATAGATTAATTAGTTAGAAAACATTGATTGACTAGAGGAAATTAAGAGTGTATATTGAGGACTTGTGGTCAAAAGTTTGATTTTAATTTCTTAGGTGTTGACAGTCCAAATGGTTCACAGACAAGACCGGCATATCATAAGTGCAAGTAGATACATATAGTTGTAAGTAATTCAATTTTGGGAGCTGTCTAGAGAGGGACTTTTGCTTTTAAAATAAAAATAAAAAAGACTTTTCTCCAATGAATGTGCTTGGGCTGGCAATTGTTGTACGACGGTACTGAATAACACGATGTCTGGGTAGCAATGGATTTTCGGAAGGGGACCTCATGCATAACAGCCAGCAACCTAACCACTAAGCTGCACATGAGTTTTTGAAATATTATTTCAAGTCAAATTTTCACGTAGAATATACTAAAATGTGTTCTCCAATTCCAATAGTCCGGTACAAACCGAATTTACTAAAATACTAGTTTAAAATCTGTTCTCCAATTCTAATAGTCCGGGTACCGTATAATACACGTACATATGCCGTCCCGAACTTTTCTCCATACCCCAAATTGCTAACTAGGTGCTAGACTATACCCACAGTATGGCGTGCAGCAGAAATTAAGAATCATTTGAGAGAAAGAACAAGGGGAACTTACTTTTTTGGTTGCCTAATAATGTACGGCAATATCTGGCCGGAAGTTCTGCTCAAAGATGATGAAGGTGTTCGATTGTTCATAGAGGAGAGTGGGCCGGCGTGCACCCTACCACGACTGTAAGGGAAATACTAGAGTAAGACTGTATTTGTGTTAGGTTGACATATTAATAATTTCCTTTCCTCCCTCCACAGTCTCTATCTTTAAATTTATATTTATATTTATATGCTGCAGCACTACCTGTATTTCTTACCTACTATCATGGACTGGGAGAGTCATGAGCACTGTTGGGGCAGTGGCACTATATTCATTGTGACTTTGTGAGATTTCAAACGTCAAATAAAGCAATAGCAGCACTGTACGTACTTACGAGTACATCCATTTTGAGAGACGGGTATGTAATGTATTAATGGTCAGTAGGTTTGAGATATGAATAACCGATGTTCATGCATATGGGAGGAAAAGATTAATGAAATTGACCTAAGGGAGAAAATTGATACCCATTGGAAATATGGGCACCCATGTATGTGTGCATGCCCAAAGTCCATCTTGGGTGGTTATAGAAAGTCATGTGCTTGATTTTGTCAAAAGAAAATTCCTTCTCCAACTAACCAAGCCATGGTGAAACATGTCTTGTTTCTTGCCACCATGTGTTTGCATGATGCTAACAAGTGTTTAATCACTTACTCCATGTGTTGATCTCCATGCTAACAAGTGTTATAACTTGCTCCAAGTGTTTAGTTCTTCATTGACACTTTCCAGAGAGGATACTTGAAGTTTGAGTATAAATAGGCTTCTAGTTTTATTTGTTGAAAAATAATAATAAGAAGAAAACACTACAACTCAATAGTAGTGAGTTTAGCAAGAGATAAACCAAGTATGGAGAATATGCTAGAGAGTTCTAAGTGAGCATTCCATTTAGCTAGCAAAGTCTTGTTGTAGTATTCAAACATTAGTTGCAGAATCACCAAAATCCCTTAGTGTCCTTTAGAGAAGAAGTTGAAGTTCTATACGATATTTAGTTTGTGGAAATATAGTTTGTGCTCATTTTTGTGGCACCTATTCACCGCCGAGTTTGGAGGATCAAGAACCTGAAACGCAAGTGATCCGTTAGTTCGACGTCATCCTCATTTGGAGCGATTAAAAGGTACGAACTAATAACCCGTTTCCGCATTTGATTTGTTCAACTTATATATATATATATATATATATATATATATATTAGTTATATATGACTAACAATACCAAATTCAGCTAAAGGAGAAATTGACCTAAGGGAGAAAATCTGGTAGTTAGCACCTCGTGTGCCTCACTAGTCACCACAGAATGTAGGTGGTGGATCCAATTTGTTTGAATGGTTCTACCCTAATCGAGAAAGATGTCTGGATATATAATTTTTATTTTTTTCATTATTTTTTTAAACATTATATCTTTAATAAACTTTTTATTCATACATTTTGTTTGCAATTTGTTTTTTTCTTAACAGAATTTTAATCCATTGAAAAAAAAAATCCGCATAAAAACATCGAGTCATCAATATTCTAAATTTTAACAATGATGACTCTTGTAAATTTTAACAATGATGACTCTATGTGAAAAAATTAGATCGTCACTACCTTAAATTTTAACCATAACGACTCATGTTGATTTTGAAACAGATTTAGTTTTTCTATAAATGTTATTACAATCGTCTTAATTCTATGTTTTAATCATAACGACTCTTGTAAATTTTAAAATTGATATTGACAATGAAAAGTCATCACTATTTAATTTACACAAGATGACAACTCTTTAAAATCGTCATTGTATGAATTTAAAAAGTGACGATTTTTTATAATAATTTGTTGACATGATGAAAAATCGTCAGGGTCGTAATTTAATACCATGACGACTTTTCATATAAATTTAGGAAAAAAATTTCTCCGAAAAACAACTAAGTTTTTTTTTTTTAAATATTACAAAAAAAGGAAAATAAATTATTAAACTCTAATTAAATTACATTAACACTAATTAAGTACAATTATCCCTAATGTACGAAAGGAGCGTCTTTATTTGTGGACCTTGGCGCAAAGTGGGGAAGCCGATCGCTTTAGTTGGCGGGCCCGGCGCAAAAGGTGGGAAGTCGAGCGTGCTAGCTGGCGTGACTTGGGCGGTCGTTGGGAAATTTGACGCAATTGGTGGGACCGGTGCAACTTGGGCGACGTTGGGAAGTTTGGCGAAATTGGTGGGACCGGTGCAACTTCGGCGACGTTGGGAAGTTGGGCGCCCTCATGGGCCCGTTCCTTATATGCACGATTTTTGGTATAGGGAAATCCTTCCCTATTTCAGAATCTCCATGCCCATATATATAAAATCCCTTTCTCTCATCTTTGTTCTTTCATCTTTTCATACTAGCTAGAGTCACAAAGAAAACTTAGGCTTCGGTATGTCTTCCAAGTACTTCTCTTGTTTCCCTTTTCATGTAGGTGCAAACCCTAAAAGTAGGCATTTTTCTTTTATAATGCTTGCAATGATATTGCGCATATGATTTCTTGGCGTGCTTCTTGTAGAAAATATTGTATATATGCACCCAAGGAAAATACTGTATATATGATTCGAACCCGTAGAAAAATGCTCCATATATAATTTTGAACCCGAAGAAGGATACCATAGACGCATACGAGCCCGTAGAAAATACTGCGTATATAGTTTTGAACCCTGAAGAAGATAGTGCGTGTGCGTTTTCGAACCCGTAGAGAATACTGTATATGTGCTTCATATGACTTCGAACCCATAGGAAATATTGCATATATGAATTTCGGACCTGAAGAAAATATCGCCCGTGCGAGTTTGAACTGTAGAAAAATGCTCATATATAATTTTGAACAGAAGAAGAAGGATACCATATACGCATTCGAGTTCAGTGAAAATACTTGCGTATATAATTTGAACCACGAAGAAAATCTGCGTGTGCAGTTTTGAACCCGTAGAGAATACACCCTCTTTTTTTTTGTTTTTTCAGGTTTTCCTTTTGTTGGGTGCGGTTATGTGTCAGGGAGATAATTTCGTCTTTCTCCGTGTGCAGATATCTTGTTACTAAGTTGTTATGAAGAAACCCGACAAGATGTTACCTGAACAAAATTTCGCCTCATCGAAGGATTTTCATAGTTCCAAACCAAACACGGATGATGAATTCTTTGCCAAACCCTCGCCCTCGCTCGGAAGAATCACCCGGGTTTCGTGCCAATTTTGTTAACCAATGGTGAAGATGAAAAGAAGACACGTTCGGTTCGCGAGGAGAAAACCATACGGTTGTCATGTCTTCATAAAAGGGTATATTCTTATTCCAACATTGATTTCGGGATGTGTCAAAGCCCATTTGCGTTCTTTTGATAAATGGGTTGAGTTCATGGTGAGTAAGGAGCATATAAATACCAACTTGACTCGGCGCGAGATTATTGATCTTTATCGAGCTTGATAAATCTCCAGATTAGGAAGGATATCCCGGGCTTGGTTGCTTTCATCTCCAGATGGTGTTCGGACACCCATACGATCATATGTAGATGGGGTGAAATAACTTTATCATTGGAGAGTGTGGCTCTCTTGCTGAATCTCCGGTAACCGGGAATCTTAATATCCAATTGTATGAAGGTGAGGAGAAGATGCGGGATGACCTTGCCGCTAAGTTGGGAGATTTCGCTCGAAAAAGACTCCACTACGAAGTCGAAGGATTCTTTAGGAAGAGGATGAAAGGTGCTTTTACAGCTGGTGGATATCTCAATGGTTTAGGACGAGATGGAACCTAAACAAAGGTGCGGTGATCTTCATGTTGCGGCATTTTTGGCTCTCTGGTTGTCTAGAGACACTTTTGATGACGGTTGGCAAGAAGGAAATAAGACCAGAGTTGCTAGTGATTGTTGTGAAGTTAGCAAAAGGTGAAGTTCTTCCCATTGGCAAGCTATTCCTTGGTTCCTTGTATGTGCATCTGGATCACCTAGTTGCGAACATGCGAGTTTCGAATGGTTTCATGAAAGTGGATTCATATGTGCACATTGCTTTTCTACAAGCCTGGTTATAGGAGCACTTTGAGAAGTATGTTCCGAAACCGTTGCCTTCTATTCCCGCGAGTTGGGGCGGCTCTCGAATTATTCGATGGGTGAACAGGCGTCCAAGAGTTGGCATGAGCTTGGTTAGTCTTCTCGATAAGTCGCATGAAATCAGTTTTCGCCCATGGGAGTAGGTCCATAGGTCGGTGACTCAAATTGACACCTTTGCTTATGCTCCGATCATGTCTTTATCTTGACAGCAACTTGAGTGTTGGTGAAAACTTTTTTATTCAAAGCTGCATGTTCGGTTATATGCCATTTTTCTTCGTGGGGTCTTTCCGAATAGTGCTTACAATATTGACCGTCTTTGCTCGTCACATGGGTTTCGATCAAGGGGTGCCTCTTGCTTACAGTGGTGGTTCCTAAGGATTCATTCGTTCCGCCCTCAATGCCGGTGCCCTTGAGCCGGGTATCCGCCTTCCTTCTTTCAAACGGAAGAGTAACCCGGCGACTTTTGTCTTTAATGAGTTACGAGGTACGATGAGTTCATTATGATCCATGATTTTGTAAATAACGTGGTGGAGAATGTTCGTTGTAAACCTTCCCCGACAGTTTTGAAGAAGTATCCAATGTTAAGAGATCCCAGCGAGAGTTTCTGGAAACTCCGGAAAGTCCCAGGCCAAGGAACGAGAGAACGAAGAATCGTCTTTGGCGGGTTAAGGCGGTTTCAAAAGATCCTCCCGCAGCTCTCGTGTCTTTCGGTTCTTCCAATAACGGGTATGTGTCGCCTCCTTGTTGGTTTGTTTCAAAACACGTGAATTTCTGCTAAAAACACGTGTCTTGTTTCTTCCAGTGGTTTCGATAGTGTTAATGCTTTCACGCCCTTGCACGTTGCCAGGAGACGGCAATTTCTTCGAAGAATTCGTGGCACCGAGCCTTCTCATAGCGGTGATGATTCGAGAGAAAGAAGAAAGTTCGACAAGTGAGAGTGATTCCTCTACAAAGATCTTGGTTCTTTTTCGGGGAAGTGGTTCGGTGAGTTTCGCGCTTCTTTTTCTTTCGTCTTAGTTTCTTCTTTTGAAAAATGTCTAACTCAAGTTTGCGGAGGAATCCGGTTCGGAAGACGATTCTGGGGTGAAGCCACACGAAAACTTGCCTTTGGTGACCACCGATGGTGACTTGGAGATGGGAGTTAGCCAATTGCTGGGCACAGATGTGGTTCAGACGGTGGATGATTCCTCGATGGTTGCTGCCGTAGACATGGAAAAGACCCTTTGCGAGTCGTGAGGCCGATTGCGGCGCCATTTTCGATCCGTACTTGGTTCCTTATCGAGGTCATGTCTTTGGTTGGCGGTTTCCAGATCTTGGCTAAGTATGAGGCGTTGGACACGAGAATCTTGGAGAAGTATGGACATATGGCCACAACCAAGAAGATCACTAGTCGATTTGCGCTTCAGGTTAAAGCGTGTGGAAGAGGCTTTATCTTCCATCGAGGACATGCGTGAGGTGACTGCCACACCGTTCAAGACGTTATTGCCGATTGGGAGCACCATCGCGACGTGTGTGTAGAAAAGGAGTTCAACGCTTCGTGGTTTGTCGAAGGCCTTGCTTGAGATCCGTGAAGTCGAAAGATGCGGTGATAAAGCCTTCTGCAGAGGAGATTGCACGACGGGGAGGTAGAACTCGAAAAGCTTTCCAAGATGTTGATTATGAAGAGAGCGGCTCTTCAAGATGCAAAGTTGACATTCTCCAAGAAGAGCAGACCTCTTGTTGGATGATTTTCCTTGAATGTTTCTCTGTTAAACTTTCATTTAGGTTTTTTTTTTTTTTTTTTTGAAAAACATCTTGGATGTCTGGTTCAAAGTTTGTAGGTTTTGATAGACAATTTGGTAGCTTTTTGAGGATATTGGATTATTTCTGGGATGAATAGTTTTGATAATATAACTCTGATTATGTTTTGTGAAAGGAATATTGCTTTTATGGAAGTGTGTGCTAGCAATAGGCACAAGACGCAGTAGTATAACGGTTTTATTAAGAACTTAAAAACAGATCGTATATCTTGCCCGATCTAAATTTACTCACTTCATAGGTTTTTTTGCGAACACGACCCTCTCCATGTAAAAGGCGTCTTTCTTTGGTAGCATCTTCGGCGAGTCCCATTTTATGGTGTAGTTTTTCTGTTTGTAACCGAGTTATCTGGCGAGTTGAGTCGGATTGAGTCGCCTTCCCCTACCATCTTGACATGCGGGTCGAAGAACAAGATCGACTTGATCGACATTGTAGTCGATAGATCAATCCTCCCGCTGTGGTAGCCAATTGTTTATGGGTAAAAATCGTTTTCCGCTGATTTTGGTAAATTCGGTAGGTGAGTGAGAAACTGGTTTAAACCCTAAACAAATGTCTTTGCACGTGAGTACTTTCTAGATTCGAGAGATCAATCTGTACAAGTCCCGGCCTAAACAAGAAATGGTCGTTCCCGGACTTGCTTGGTCACAAAGTGGTGGAGAAGGGTTGATTTGGGGAGGAAGCAAAGAAAGGTGTTGAGACCAGAATAATCTGGGAAATCTTGTCTCGACTTGTATCACAAAGTGAAAGCTTCGGAAGCTTGCAAGAGATGAAAGCTTTTTTGGAGAGCTTGCAAAGTTGCCTTTTACGAGAGTGTTGTGTTTTCTCCTCACCGAGACTTGTTGGTGGTGGAAATAGGTAAGACCTATTTATACTAGTCGAGATTGAAACGATACCCTAGCCTCATGAAGGAAGAGAGTAAAGGGTGAAATAATGGGAGGAGGTGGTAACGCAAGGTGTTTATGGGTGAAAACATTTTCACCATTATTTCCCCATTTATTTGACCGCTTTATTCCTATTCACACTTTCTTAATGTGAGCGTAGTGTACGGCGCATGTTGTGACCGCCAAACCAAGACCCTGAAAGCATCCCGATTTGTGTTGATGTCTCGAGTGTTGGTTGCACCTTGAGTGCAAGTGGCGCTGCTAGGTGCGCGTGTGGCATGTGCGGAATGCCTTTGTTGCGGGTTGCACCTCGAGCGCAAGTGGCAATGCCAGAGCTGCTAGTGGCGTGTATGGCATGTGCCAATGGCATGTGTGGAATCCCTTGGTGGTAGGTTGTACGTTGAGTGTAAGTGGCAATGATGATCGCTAGTGGCGTGTGTGGCATGTGCGGAATGCCTTGGCGATAGGTTGCACGGTTTGCAAGTTGGTGCACCGGCGTGGGTTTGGCATGTGTCAATGGGAGCCAGACGACCATGTTGGCCTAGGTTGCCCACGGCTTGCAAGTTGGACTACCGTGCGTGCGTATTTGGCATGGAGCCGATGACATGCGTGGCCAATTTGGATCATGGCACAGTAAAAAAGCTACCGGCGATGCGTGTTGGCATGTGCCAATGGCATGCGTGGCCATTAGGGACCAGACCACTTGGTAAGAAAAAGCTACCGTGGCGTGTTGGCATGTGCCAATGGCATGCTCGGTCATTAATGCCACGACACCTGGTAAGAAAAGCTACAGTGATGCGTGTTGGCATGTGCCAATGGCATGCTTAGCCATTAGGGCCACGACTTGGTAAGAAAAAGCTACCAACGAGCGTGTTGGCATGTGCCAATGGCATGCTCGACCATTAGGGCCACGCCACAGTGAGAAAAGATACCAGCGGCGTGTTGGCATGTGCCAATGGCATGCTCGGCCATTAGGGCCACGCCCAGTGAGAAAAGCTACCGGTAGCGTGTTGGCATGTGCCAATGGCATGCTCGGCCATTAAGACCCACGCCACGGTGAGAAAAGCTACCGGCGATGCGTGTTGGCATGTGCCAATGGCATGCGTGGCCAATTTGACCTAGGTTGCACGGTTTGCAAGCCTGGCGCGGCGCTACTTTGGCATGGCGCGGCTAGGGCCAAGGTAACGGTGTTTTGCTTGGCGTGGCGTGACTAGCGTAGCTAGAGCCAAAGCGGCACTGCGTTTGGCATGTTGTGGCTAGCTTAGGCTAGGTGTTCTTTGGCATGATTTTCCATTGGCACGGAGGTGCGGCTAGCATGGTTGGCATGCTTTGGCACGTTTGGTGTGACTAGCATAGCTAGAGCCAAGGCAGAGTGCGTTTGGAATGGCGCGACTCGCTTGGGCTAGGTGTGGCTGGCATGATTTGCCATTGGCACGGAGGTGCGGCTAGCATGGTTGGCATGCTTTGGAGCGTTTGGTGTGGCTGGCATGATTTGACATTGGCACAGAGGTGCGCTAGCATGGTTGGCATGCTTTGGCGCATTTGGTGTGGCTAGCATGATTTGCCATTGGCACAGAGGTGCGGCTAGCATGGTTGGCATGCTTTGGCGCATTTGGTGTGGCTGGCATGATTTGCCATTGGCACAGAGGTGCGGCTAGCTTGGGCTAGGTGTGGCTGGCATGATTTGTCATTGGCACGAAGAGGAATTAGGGTTTTGTTCGTTGTAACCCTAATTTAAAAAAATACCCCCTATTAATTACTGACTACATGCATTAAATGTTCTAATAAATGTATCGCCGGTGACATTAGGTTATTTTGGGTTTTACGATTTTACCCTTTGTTTAAAAACCACCATCAACACTAATAATAATATGCTTTACCGGAAGCGCAGGTCCTGGTCCTGGTAATTATAATCATTGTAGGTTTGGAATCAATTTCCTTTTAATTGGAATAGTGCTCAACTCAGCCCAGCCCTTTGACAGCTGTTGCTTTTCCTAAATGATAGTTTATTTCAGCCTAAAGCATCCTTGTAATATCATGGTGGGTTGGTATCTAATATCTGATAGGATTGGCATAAGAATTGAAACCTGCATAGATAGATCTCTCATCGAGTCTATGGCTGACCTATGTGTGGATTGATTATGTTCTCAACTAAGCATATCTCTTATCACAACACTATATTAGATGAAAACGTCGCTTTTAGAAGGAAAAGGAACAGCTAATAATAATAAGAGAATTTCATTATTAGATGTACACAAGGTTGAAAATCACTGCGAACCAATTGGCATGGACTTATTTTTCCTTAGATGGCATTATATAGAACAATTACGAGACTTCATTATTGTTGAACAGATGGGAATTTTGACTATGGAGAAAAGGAAGGTATACGACGATTTTCATGGGCAGCTTGAAAGTGTGAACAGCAGGTCTAGCTGTTCAACTACGTGATCATTACACGGAAGAAGTTTTTGCGATAAAAAATGATTAGCTTCAGCAACATACCAAGGTACACATGGTAATTAATTGCTCAAGAAAAAGAAAATATATGTATCTACACATTGGTCTGTCACTAATATTGGTGTAAAATTTTATAATTGTAATTTACTGTAAAACCCTGAGTCAGGAGAGATATTAATCTGACATTACATTTATTTGGAATGAAGGAAATTGGAAAAGATGGTGAAGAGGTTTTCGGTATTGAAGAAGCATCCGAAAGTGATGATAAGATTCCGGAAGATGCTCAAGCACGTAATAAGGTACACATTACAGTAATCTAAAATATTTGAATTTTAAATAGATTTACATGCTCAAATAAAATATCACTTCATTCAACTGGAAAGTGTTTTACTAGTTTTTCGGGGATAGACAGCCTTACTGTGTTGCTTGCTTGCAGTAGTGTTACATAAATGATTAAAGATCACACGATGTCCTTCTGGTTCTTTGTTATGGATCAAACTCTATAAATTTTTTTGACTTCTGTCTTTAATTGACATTTCCTTAGCTGACCTGCTCAGCTGAATGAGTCACTTTGATTGTGCTGCGAGTTTAACTTTGTACATAATTAGTGCAGTCAGAACTTTCGCACCATTATTCTTGACTTGCAGAATAAACTCAAAGTCAAAGGGGCTTGAACTTGATACAAACCTTTATTCACCAAGAATGATAAACGAAAAGCTAATGCTACTCCAAAAAAGATGTTTTCGTTATCTAATATTATCTTGAGTTATTGCGATAGTAGCAGACACAGTTTCATTTCATCTTGTCCTACTATTGTTGCAAATGGAAACACTGGTTTCTGACTTTCCTTGGCATGTTTTTTGGCATGGAAACTTCATTGTCTCATCCCTTCAGTTCTAATACCATCGTACAAAAGGCTAATTTAACTGCACGTAAAAATCATGATAACAAAAACTGCACTGCAAGTTAATCAAGGTAACGTAGAAGTAGCTGAGGGTTTCAAACCTCGGCCGGGTTGATCTCAGTAGGAACATTTTCACTGAGAAATAAAATTAAGATCTCCCCTATTATAAGGTTTCCAGTACCCCGTCCTCCATTGAAATTTCTCCTTATATCTGGAAACAAAAATAGACTGTCAAATTAAAAAACATAAAAAGGAAAATAAGGAACTCAAACAATGAAAGCCAATGTAGTGAAAGAATAGAATGTTTGTTAATGTAGTTGACTTGTCAGTCAATCTGAAGGTTGTTTATTTATTTTTTGTGTCTTTGTCGTGCGGCTTCTCATAAATGTTAAACATTGTGTATGATAGCTGATCTGATGTTTATTAAGGTTCTTCTTAGTAAGGCCTAGGTTATTTAACTCCCATTCTCTCTTTAACCTTTGTGCAGGAAATTAAAGCGATAAAAGGGGACTTATTGACAGACCTAGAAAACTTGAAAAGAGAAGTATATGTATATTAACCACTGACGGTACTCGCTTCAAAAGCTTTATTGCCCTTTTAGTCAATGAAATCATTCTTAGGACTCAGGATCTGGTTTGGTGGCTTGAACCCATCTGCATATCTGGTGATTCTTTGTTGCTATTGGAAGTGAGCGATCCTGGTCGTCGTAGTTATCTATTATCACAAAACACTATGAATGCTAGATGAAAACATTCTTTCTATAAGCTGAACTAATTTCAAATGAGGATAGTGGGTAGTCTTGCGGTTCTGAACTGGCAAGAGGGATCTAGTCAATATCTAATATCTCTGCACACTTTTTAGTCGTTTAAATAGTAATACATGTCCTAAGAGCAACTGCAGTGGCACGACTATTACCAAAGATCAAAGACAAAAAAAAAAGACCAAATTTTAGTTTGGTCCGTCGTGTGTGACGATGGTGGGTGGGAGTATATTTAGTCGAGCGGAGTTATAAAGTTCGTTTGGTAATGGAGCGGTGATAAAGATTACGCCCCGTTCAAGCGGTTATAAAGATTACGCCCGGTGTGGGGCGGAGGTAAAGATTACGCTCGGTACTGGGCGTACGTACAGTTTACGCGGGGACAACGAGCGGTTGTATAATCAACGCCCCATGGGGCGGACATAAAGTCACCGCCTGATGTCAAGCGGGTGTATAATCAACGCCCCATGGGGCGGCCATAAAGTAACCGCTTGATAACAGGCGGTTGTATAATCAACGCCCCATGGGGCGGACATAAAGTCACCGCCTGTTATCAGGCGTACATATAAACTCCGTCTGATGCACACGGTGTGTTTGCACATGTGGTTTTTTGTTTTTTTTTGTTTTTTATTTTTACCCAGCCGAACTGTAAACGGGACAGAAGCCTACACGTGTTGGGTTTAACCCTAATATACTCCGCCCCTCGTCTCCTTCTCTTTTCTAAACTTTCTTTCTTTCTTTCTCTTTTCAACTTCGCCTCACAGACGAACAGGAAGAAGAGGTGAAATTTTTTTTTTTACCAACAAACTAAAAATTACCAGCATCCGGGTCACACAACAGGTATGTTTATGTTAATCGTGTATCTTACTGTTAATCTTTTATGTTGAATAATTAATTTAGGGTTTTAGTTTGTTAAAATTAGGTTTTTTGATTTTGGCAATTTGTGGGTTATGGATATTTTTGACATTTGGGGTTTTAATTTGTTTAAATTATAGACATGGATGTACTGCTTCAATTTATGTGTTTTATTAGTATAGAAATGTAAAAAATTTTAAATTTTAATAAATCAGTTACATGATTTGTGGGTTATATGGATTTTAATGTGTGGGTATTTGAAAAATTTGGGTTATGTAATATTTGTGTGGTTATGTTTCGAAATTGTGGTCATGTTAATTTTGTGTGGTTATGTTTGAAAATCAATATTTTGTTTGAAAATTGTGGTTCTGTCTATTTTGGGAAGTTATGTTTGAAAATTGTTGTTCTGTCAATTTTGTGTGTTACATATGTAGAAGAAGAGCTAATTTAAATGGGGTTAAAAGCAATTCATGTTCTAGTGATGGCATATGAAATGGTGAATTGATTAAATTGAGTTGTTTTGAGGTATTTTATTTTTGTTTTATATGTTGAAATACATATGTGAGGATTGAATTTGTGTTTGTGGAATAATCGAATTTGGAATTATCATAGTTTGTGTTAATGAGTGATAGATTTTGGAATATAAATGGTTTTGGACGTATGAAATTTAGGAATAATGAGTGTTGGTAATTTAATAATGAAATTGCATCTATATCATGTTTGCATAGATGTGCCTGAGATGTTGAACCGATTGTGTGCGGTTCAATGGTCGCGTCAAGACAGACAAGAAACAGAAATGTGTGGCAGAAGAGGATTATAACTTAATCTCTCTTGGTAAAATAAAGGAGGTTGATATTCCTGGTTAGGGAGGTTTCCTATCTTGCCAAGATGATAAACCACACGCTACTACGGACATCACATTTACGGGGAGCATAAATTGAAGTATCAACATCGTGGAAGTTTGGCATCGGTTATTCATCACTATCAAACTATTTCACAACTTGTCCTAGAGCTAAATATATTATCGAAAAAGCGGGATGGCAAAGGTTATTGAGCATACAATGTAGTGAAACCCAACATTCGATGGTTGATTATATAGTTGAGCGATTTTGGGATACAACAAACACTTTTCACTTCCCATTTGGTGAGATGGGATTCACCCCCTAGATTGGCTCATGTTGATTGGGTGAGTATTGGTGATGCTTTGACGTTCCATACAATTAGGAAGTACCAAATTGAATATGTTCGTGAGCATGTATTTAGGATATCCAAGATGTCACGACTTTGTCCAAAAGCTCCGTCGTGGGTTTCAAATTCAATTACAATTAAATATTTAAGCTCTATTTCTTTGAAGACAAGTTGGTTGCGGCTGAAAATGATAGCACCCTTGCTCATAGAGTGGCAATTGCCTTTTTCATGTATGTATTGGGACATTTTTTCTTTTCTAATGCAAAGACCTACATAGATGTTGGATGGTTAGCTGCTTTTGAAAATCTTGATATCGTGTCCACGTATGGTGGGGTGGTGCGGCTTTTTCGAAATTGTATTCGTCGGTGCGTTTAGGCAGGGAGGAGAGAGAGAAGGCACTATGCGGTCCATTCCAAATCTTAGAGGTATTCTCTTTCTTGTTCAGTGATTTCTTCTTTCATTCTTTATTTTGTATTGGCTAGTTATTTACTTGGCTAATTTAATTCATGGAGTAGTTTTGGGGCTATGAATACCTGGGCATATGTCGACCAGACATTTCACGCTCGAATGAAGAACAAAAATGGCATGTATCTTCTAAATGGAATGTGCAAGAAGAATACAAATGATATTTTCCGTTGTAGGGATTTATTGAGTAAGCTTACTTCTTTGAACAAGTGACTTGGCGCCCATGGGAATCATACGAGAGAAGTCCTTGCATCGATATGGGAAGCACGGCTACGAGGCTATCAGATTCGAGATATATATTTTCTTACATGGGCATTGTGAATTAATAATTAATATTTTTTTTGTTAAGAGGGCTTATTTAGTATATAACATACTTATTCGTACTCCATTTCAAATTGTACAGCATAACATGTACCTCGGAGAAAGGTGTTGGAGGCAAAACCATTATACATTTCTTTGTTCCCAAAAAACTACACACAATTATTGGGGATATCGGCAATATTCAAGCGGCACGCCTAAAAGTGAAGGTGAGGTGGATGCTACGAGAGATGGTGCAAGTTGTCAAAGATTATGATACATATTTCTGATCTTGGAGAAAGGTAACTAACTACAGAGATTACACCACTCATCCTATTTGGGAAGCCCAAACATATGGGTATGTCGGTGACTTATATACGGTCCCAATTGAACCAGCGTCTTTGAACATGTACCTATCCCTCCTCCACATCTATTATCCCACGTAAGTAACCCATCATCCTTTTTGTTGTATATTCTACTTTTAATTGTATATTTGTACTTACATATTTTAATTTTTATTCACGACATGAAGCTTACACCTTATTTCAAGAAAATGCCGATTTTAATCAACAATTCAGCGATTTTACGTTAAAACAAACTAAGGAGAGGGCGGACGTTATTATGTCGAAAGAAGCGAGAAATTGAAAGGCTGAAAACTTCAAACACGGAATTGCGGCAACAACTCTCTCTTTTAAAACGTGCACTCTCTCCAACCTCCCCCTGGGATACGGTTCATTTTCCCAAACAATGCCACCACAAGTTTGGAGTTGTATGAGTCAAGGATCGAAGCTTCAACAATGTCCTCGGTCAATACCACTCCGAGAATGCGAGATGCCTTTTATGCCACCACGATTGGCACCTTCGGATACGGATAATATCAATGGTTAATTTGTTTAACAGGAATAGTGGTCTATGCTTGGTGTTATCTTTATCTTAAACTTTTGTGTAGGCATACTAGACCTACTAATAGGTAATTGCTTAACTTTTCTTTCACCGAGTAGTCGTTTCAAGTCTACTCTCTTCACGTTTCAAGTCTACTCTCTTCACTGTCCCAGTAGTCCTCTCAAGTCTCAGTGAGATGTCAGTATGTATTTAGTATAGTCATATCATGTCAATGGAAAAAACTTTATCCTTTTGGAAAACCTTTAGTCTTAACTTCAATTGAGTATCTATTTTTAAATTTTTTAATGATGTGGGAAATGGGTTATAAATTAAAGACATGATCACCCAATGTATGAACAACAATACATCTCTCTTACGCTTCACATATGTAATGGAAAATTATGAGAATACCGCTCATTATACATTTTTCTTCTTCTTCTTCTTCTTCTTCTTCTTCTTCTAATAGTAGTTTTTATTCATCGGATGATGATGCAATAACAGTTATGCAAAATAACATTGTCGTTAGTTTGGGAGTCCTTGTTACAAATTCAAAATGGCATCAAACTCGTATCAAAATACCTAGAGATCGTGAGGCAATAGCAGAACTTTTATGGAACGACTATTTTTCTCCGTACCCAAACCAACCACCCAATGTTTTCATGAGAAGATTCGGGATGCGGCGACAATTGTTTTGCTTAGAATAGTGGAAGGTGTTACCAATGCCGAAAGATATTTTGTTCAAAAGCCCGATGCTTGTGGAGTTCTAGGATTAAACCCTCATCAAAAATAACAAGCGATCGAATGTTAGCTTATGGATGTGCATTAGATGCAATAGATGAGTACTTACGCATAGAAGAAACCACCAGTTTTGGAAGCTACTCGTAGGTTTTGTAAGACGATTGTTAATGTGTATGGGAAAGATTATTTGCGTGAACCAACGGCTGGTGATGTTGAATTGTTGCTTAACCAAAACAAAGACCGAGGATTTCCAGGGATGATGGGTAGTCTAGATTGCATGCATTGGAGATGGGATAAATGTCCGTCGGCGGAATCCGGGGCTTACACCGCGTATAAAGGGAGCGAAAGTATCGTGTTGGAGGCGGTGGTGTCGTATGATTTATGGTTTTGGCATGCATTTTTGGTATGCCCGCTCTAACAACGATATTAATGTTATGAACCGTTCATATGTTTTTGAAGTCTTGTAACGGGAAAAGCACCACCCGGTGAACTACACGGTAAACGGACATTCATATGATATGCCGTATTATCTAGGTGATGGCATCTACCCTGATTCCTACTATTATAATGGCCATTAAACATCCGGTCGGTAGGAAAAAGGAAATATTTTCATCGATGCAAGAGGGTGCAAGAAAAGATGTAGAACGGGGTTTGGTGTACTTGACAACAATTTGGAATCATCAAACAACCTCGCAAGAATGTGGAATCCGGATGTGCTTGCCTATATCATGAAAACTTTGTATAATCTTACATAATATGATAGTCGAGGATGGCGTCTACCCGGTGAATGGCCACATGTTTATGAACAACGAAGAAACCCAAGACGGTTAATATTGAAAGAGGAAATAGTGACGAGTTTTCCCAAATTAGAGCTCGGCAACGTGTGGCAATGCATAACAAAGATGCGCATATTCGTTTGCGTGATGACCTGATCGAACATATATGGTTAGAATATGGGAATTAAAACTGTTGTTTGCATTTTCTTTGTATCTTTCGCACATGTTGTCAAATTTATAGCAAACCGCCAACAACTACTTTGGATAATAAAGTTACAACAATTCCACTTTATTGAAGGCATCAACAATTATACTCTTTGTTAATCACTAAATAGGAGAAATAATATTTGTTTCAACTATTCCGCCGTTTTAAGATTGGTTTCTTCATTGCGAACTATATCCGCCCTACGAAGTTGAAAGTATTCTTGTTGGACAGGATCCAATTTTCCAAGATCCATCATAATGATGCGAAATTCGTCATCTTCAACTTGCTTGGCAATTTTGGCCGCATGTTCATCTTGTTTCTTGCAAACTCTGTTTGCTCTTTGTTCCATCTTGAATCTTGATTGTGCTTGGTAATGAGTATTGAAATTTTGTTGTTCTTTAATAATTATTCCCATCAATTCCTCTTGGAAT
Source organism: Papaver armeniacum (assembly GCA_023531295.1). NCBI lineage: Eukaryota > Viridiplantae > Streptophyta > Magnoliopsida > Ranunculales > Papaveraceae > Papaver > Papaver armeniacum. The sequence continues at coordinate 26,307 of JAJJWW010017664.1, forward strand.
CGGATTTTTCTCCTGTTTTCTTGATCGTCTTCTTGCTTTTTTTCCCAAGCGCGGAGATATGTGTTCTCTATGTCTCCCCTATCGGTGTTATTCTAGGTCTCGGCTTGAATTGTTGATTGTTGTCCTTCCTCATCTACCTCGTAATTCTCATAAGCTATGTCCAAATCGTGCGTCGTATCAAATACAAAAGTCGATCGACGATTAAATTTTATATTCTCTATGACAATTGGGTAGCACTCTTCGTGCTTAAATTTTTTCCCATCATTGCATTCCTTGAACCGCTTGTTTATTTCTTCGAGCTGTTAATTTTTTAAATAACACTTAAGTTTAGGGTACAATTAAATATTAGAAAATAATTGTTCGAAAAATCAAGAATACTTACCTTCATTTCAGGACCCCAACCGATTATGATATTCACCTTCCACTTGACTCTTTTGAAAACAACACCACATCTTTACTTATTCCACAGTAACGTTTTTGCCAAGAACTCCAAGTCCGCTCTGGAGCATTAGGTAAATGAAGTTCAATATCATCCTTGATACGAGTCCACAACGCTTCATCTGATTGATCAGTTCCAACACCCGGATCTTGAGATATTGATAAATGAATTTTACACATCGTTACGTCTTCGATTGTCGTAAAATTTGGACCTCGTATTGCTCGTGATGGTCGTGGTGCTCGTGGTGCCATTGTAAGCGAATCGGTGAAAAATTTCTAAATAATTTGGAAGATGAATAATATTGTTTTTCTTGTTCTTCGATAGTCTATTTTGAGTAGTCTATTTTGAATGAATTCTTCCCTATATATAATGTTTCAAATTTTCAAAAATATCTTCCAACGTTCAAAAATATCCAACGTTCGGTTCTTCAACGTTCGAAAAATTCAAAAAATTCAAACGGGCAAAAACTGAAAACATAAAAATTAAAACCATGAAAATGGAAAATATGGGGCGGAGGTAATACGTTCGCCTGGCATCAGGCGTAAGGATTATGAACGCCTGAATGGAGCGTAAACTTTACGCCCGCCTGATGTCAGGCGAACATTATATAACCGCCTGAATGGGGCGTACACTTTATAAACGCCTGTTCTCAAGCGGTAACTTCAGCTACGCCCGATGGGGCGTACGTTATATCACCGCGCCGTTGGGACGAACACTATATAACCGCCTCTCCGTGGGACGAACACTATATTACCGCCCGTTGTCAAGCGTACACTATATTACCGCCCGATGAGAAACGGAGATTATATCACCGCTCGACTATAAATGGGTATGGTCTTTGGTCCAGACCAAATATACTCTGGAATTACTGTACTAATCTGGTATTTGATCGATGGTACCTCCCACTACGCCTGATTCTGAGACCAAAAAAATGGGTTTACTCGCCCACTGCAGTTGCTCTAAACTCCTAATGATTAGACCAAAAGAACATAAAATGAAAATTAGAGAAGAGGAACTCAGCTAAAAGAATATATGATGATTGATTGCATAGTTGTTGGTTTTCATGCTCAAATTGAGGATCATAGGATTGACTCGGCATCATTCATGTCAAAATTTGGGGAACTGTCACAAGATTTCCATATTGTTATATATACAGATGGAAGTTGTGGACGTGAAGAAGAAGGTGCATGACGAGTTACAGGCACAGCTTGAGGTTGTAACCAGAAAGATTGAGCAAGAACAGCTAAGAGTAGATGCGTCAGTTGCAATCAAGAATGATCAGCTTCTGAGAGATGCCAAGTTATCTGGTAAATTATCATTCTTCAATAAAAAAAAAGCAGGTATTTTACTATCTTTCTTGATATTGATGTGAAGTTTTATATAGACATTGCAGTTACTGAAATTGAGGGGAATTGGAGATGGTGATGAAGGAGAAGTAGTTCGACGTATTAAGGTATACCTACATTAAATAAAAATACATTCTTTTCTAGGTATTTTTAATACTTTTCTTGAGATAGCTGGATAACAAAAACTGGTTCTCCATGCAGAACTGCACTGCCCACCTCTTCTAGCCATGGTTTGTCGTATCGACAGGATAGTATCAGTATCACTTTATAGTGTCCATCATTGAATCGCTTGGATCAATCGGCCAGCATACGCATCTCTTAGGACCCGAGATTATGTTTTTAAATTGTTTGCGTGCCATAGCCTGCCTTATCTATATGCAGTTATCTTCTGGCATGCTACTTAAGCACATACAATAGGAGCTTATGTGGTGCCTTTGGTCGGTGCGGATGGGACGGAAATTAAAGACACGGCCGTTTGTCACAAAGACACCTTCAAATGGAGAAATTTTTTGATGGGGGCGTTTTTTAAAGGGGCATGGGGACCAATGATATAATGACACATGCACTTGATATCAATGAATTTTGTTTTTCCAAAAACACCAACACCAATTAAGAAAACAAATTTTCTCTCCAAAAATAAATTTCTTTTATATTTTTGGAAACAAAATCCCAAAATGGTGATATCAAGTGCATGTATCACCATATTATTGGTCCCCATGTCCCCTTCAAAAAACGCCCCCATCAAAAATTTTCTCCTTAAAATGGGCCCCTGACCATGTAGCGGGAATGTTCTTCGCACAACCATTGATCTTTCCATCCTATTGATGTAGCTAAGGAAAACTATCCCTTCAATGCTATGAGTTCGTTCCTACTCAACTAAACGAGATGGTAATCCTACAACTCATGATGATTCGGCCATCCTAGATCCTTCCGTTTCCCGTGGCTTGATCAACACCTCCATGTTACCAATTGATGAAAAAGATGCAAAGACTTCTGAACTTCGTATTCAGAGTATGTTTCCTTAGTATCTAACAAAACAGGAAATATGATTAATGGGTCGAAATAAATTGGTATTCATCGATTGGTAGCATAGAAGTGTCAATCAAGCCACGGGCATCTAGGATGGCTGAATCATCATGAATTATAGGTTTAACATCTAGTTTAGTTGGAATAGGTACGAACACATCAGCATTAAAGGGGTATTTGGTAAAGCTGGTTTATATCTAATGAAGATATTTTCTTTAACAACAAGTAATTTTCGGGTGATACGGCTTATATATGAGATAGCTCGTTGCTTTTATAGGACAAAAAGAAGTGGCGTACAAGAAGAAAACTGCAGCCAAGAAAATCCGAGCTTGATCCCAGTTTATCAAAATAAGTAATCGGATATCTTTTAAGGCTGGATTTTTAGCAAATAGAAGATTTTCTCTTGATTCAAGTTTATCAAATATTGATTTTTTCCAACAAGTGTTTTTTGGCGACTACGACTCCAATTAACATGGTGTACTTATGGCCTCGGTCACATGTACGGAAAATGGAGTGGGTCACAAGCGAAGGCTCTCCGAGCGCTCGCCTAAGCACCAAAGGTTAAAATGAAAAAAATAATGTTTCTTTTGTAAAAGGAGAAGGAGATAGAAAATAGGGAAAGAAAAGAGAGAGATTTCTTATTCATGTGTGTATAGAATACAATGTTTAAGCCTCTATTTATATAGATAGAAGACTTGGTGTCCAAGATATGTAACCCTAAACTTATACACGAAGGGCATCTTAGTAAATAAACAATGGTTTATATAACACTGCCCCTGATGACCACTGTGGCGAAGTCATTACAAGCATACTAGGAAAACTCAAAAGAGAAAACCCTGAAATTGCATAAGCATGTAAAAACTCAGACAATGTTGGACACGCATATGTTGCCTCGTTAAAACCTTGACAAGGAAAAACCCAGTGGGACAAAACCTTGACAAAGGAAAAAGAGTACAACGCGATAAAGTCCAGTGAATGCACCTTAATTTGATGATGGCGCTCCCCCTGATAAATACTTCAGTCAAATCTTGGCATGCAAATTCTTGAGTCGAGACTTTCCAATTTTGAAGAACAAATTTCTTGAATGCAGAAGAGGAATGTGCTTTCATGAAGATGTCAGATAGTTGATGAAGTCTTCATTTGTGTTGCACAAGCAGTAATGCCTTCGATAATACTTTTGCGGAGTCTACATTCTTCTTCAACATATTGAGAACTTGTGTCATGGATTGCTAGCTTTCCGAAATTATTTGCAGAAGTTGTTGATGTAATTTCTTCAACATAGAGCCAAGATGTAGATAAATTACAAAACTGTATTTGTGGTCATACCTAATGTGGATCGGAATGACATACAAATTACTAAGGGATTGTTATGTTGATTTGGTCTAACAAAATGACCTAGTTAATGCTGGGAATCCACCAAATAACAGTATCCATACAACTCCCCATTGGATGACCACCATACTGAATAAACTGCCTCACTAAAACCTTGCCAATAAAACCCAGTGGGAAAAAATTTGGACGAAGGAAAAAGAGCACAAATATCAACATTTTTGAAAGAAAATAAAACGTCAACGAGATGTTGCCTCGTTAAAACCTTGTCAGGAAAACCACATGGGATAAAACCTGAAATAAAGGGAAAAGAGTACAACTTTTGACGTAAATATGGATGCTAACCAACCAATATGAGCTTTACAAAAGAAAAACATCAAAATAATAACTCTAATCTATTTCAAAGACGAGTTTAAGCTAGCATAATTCCAACTGCAGATTTAAGAAAGAAAAGAAAATAGAAATTATGCTGCAAAAGCGTGGATTTTTGTGTTTTTAAGGACTCCTCAATAGACCCATAAAGTTGATAGCATCAACTAATTAATCCGGATTCTTGCTTTTGTATCGAATTTCTAAAAACACATAAATGATTGTTCAACCTGACATAATCGAGTCAGGTGGCTGCCAGAATATAATTTGAATCCTACAAGGATTACAAATACGAATATGTTCTATGCATACATACGAGTCATTCAAAGACTACCATGCCAAATGAATCATATAAAGAGAACAATTTATTAAACCAATCCTAGGGTTTGAGAAAAATAAAACCCTCAAATCGTTTTTACAACGAAAATATTTCTCATATGAAGACGCAATATGACTACACCAACCTGTAATTAATAGGCTTGGAATGTTTAAGGTGTTACATTTGGATCCAAAATTGCATCAATCGAGAAATTAATCCAACCTAACTTGGATTGTATGCCAACCAATCACATATGTCGATATTTCTCTACAGAGGGGTTAACAATCACCATCTTTTATTATTTCAGTAGCTACCATAATGAATATTCGACAATCATATTAGATTATCACGATCTCACATAATTTCCAAGTGTATGCACTTTGAAAAAAAAATCAAAATTTACTGGTACCAGTTCCCGCGGGCATAATAATCTCCACCTCTTCAAATGAGGAGATACTAATTTTGAGAATGTGAATCATATTATGATAGACTCTATTGGAGCACTGTCTGTAGCATGTAGCAAAATGCTACATTCTTGCTAGAAGTGATTGGGTATGACTTTTCAAACAACATTAGCTTATGGAAAAGCTAAATGAGATAATTTCAATTCAATGGCAGCCTTTTTGATTTAATCGTAACGGGGAGAGAAAATGATGTACTTTTGAGTTAATTAACACCCACCTCTCGTGGTGTGTAGTCTCCCCATGATTATGGCAAAACTTTTTTTATCTCATATACGAAGAAAAAATTCGTACAATATTATCCGATTAATTCGAGGACATATACTAATAATAATATCTGGGGTTTTATAACACCATGTTAGACGACATATATTGGCCTCTAGAGCCACAGAAAATTATGTCACTCAACAAAAAATTTGTAGTCTACTTGACATACAAATTTTACCATCATCTGTGGATTTTATTGGTTACAACCAAAATGTAAATAAATCTCCAGAAAAGAAAAATCGTGACTTATAGGGCCAACGAGAAAATCATTCACCTTAGAATGACATTATAGACACTTTCTGTATCAAAAGAAATTATTTAAAGACTAGTTTAGTCACCACAAGGACTAATGATATAGGCTAAGAAGTCGGGTGCGCACCCATTGACCCTTAGTGTCCTTAGAATATTCCAACTACAAGTGGAACAAATTCGATCTTTGGAGATTATTACCGAGAAAAAATTGAAATTGCTCAATATTCCTCGAGAGCATAGCAATTTTCATTCACCGGTATATACAATTAGTTTAAACCATAACAACGATATTTTATCCCTTTAGGATCGATAGGGAAAAACCAATTCTGTTTAGGCTTATATGTTTCTTCTTAAAAAGATAAAGAAATCATTTTCGTTATTGAATTTTGAAGAGAAAGAAAATCCACTCTTTGAGGTTGATAAATGGTTTCATGTAAAAAAAATAGAAACTGAAAATAAAAATCACATGATCTTCAACGGACGAAGATACCAAACTGAATTGGCCGGAGGTTTATGAACCATGCACGTGATTTAGTTTCCACAAGGGTAAATCAAATCTCTATGGCACCAACTTTTAGGTGATTACAGTTTCATTAAAGGAATAGAAACTATAAACCATCTTTCGATGGATTTATTTTTTCTTTCTCTATAATAAAAAAAAAAAAATAGAGAAGAAAAGAAAATCAATTTTACTTTGCAGAATTGATCACCCAAATCCAATAATATAGATCATGTCTATTATGCACTCGTTAATGGTGTTGTGGTTGTAAGTAAGATCTATTCACAAAGCACTGTCAACTGTGTAGACTTATAATCACATAAATACGTCACTGACGAATATAAAAGAAAAATTATTACTAGCAAAAGAATAAGACAAAAGTATTGTCATTCCACCTCCCATAGACTACCAGTTAGGTTACTGTGGTACGATTTTGCCGAGATATAAACTCGTGTTGGTAGACTCCGAATAGATTACTTAGCATTACCTATATTAAAGCCGATAAAACCACATCAAAAATCTTATAATAAATTAAGAAGAAAAAAAATAAAAAATTCAAACCAACACATATGGATGTCGTGTATCTTCCATGTTCCCGTGGATCAGATAGTAGAGCAACGTGCATGATAACGTCTTGTAAAAAGAGAAGGAGATAGAAAATAGGGAAACAAAAGAGAGAGATTTCTTATTCATGTGTATATAGAATACAATGTTTAAGCCTCTATTTATATAAATAGAAGACTTAGTGTCAAAGATATGTAACCCTAAACTTAGACACGAAGGGCATTTTAGTAAATAAACAATGGTTTATAACAGTTTCCTCCGTTTGTGGGAAAGAAATACTATCATGTTTCCATTATGGCCAACTTTAAGGACAAAATGGAAAAGTTGATAGTATCTCGTTTTCTAGAGACGGAGGTATGTAGTAGGATTTTCTGGGTTATATAGCCTTCTTCAATAACACGGTTAGTGATTTAATGGCTTAGTGATAGAGCGCAAAGACGTGTAGATAAGGTTTTCCAATAATGTGCAATTTGATCACAAAAAAATAAATAAAAAATTACATGTTCTTTCTGTTCCAAGTTCTAACCTTACAGAAAATGAAATTTTCAAACTAGAAAGAAACAAAAACATGACAATACTACTATCCCTATAACTTGGATTTAGCTGATTGCACTGCAAAAATGTTATAAGGGACACATAAAGAAAACTACATTAATCATAAAAAATCTCTTAACTTCCTATCTAATAAGCTTATTTTTCTATCGAAAGAACAGTAGCGTCCTGCATCTCCGCTCCCGGTTGCATATCGTTGGCTTTCAACTCCGTTGTGTCAGCTCTATAGACATAAAACTTGGCAACGATCAAAAAAGCAATTAGATTGAGCACATTTAATCCTGTAAAAAACCAGTAGTAGTAATCAATATGTGACACGTTCAAATTATCAACTATCCACCCTTCGTTTTCACTCTTCTTTGTAAGTTTTGACACTGTGGATAACATGAAGGTACTAAGTAAATTTCCGACTCCCATACTAGTAGAATAATACGAACTTCCGAGGCTTTTCATTCCTTCTGGTGCTTGGTCATAGAAGAACTCGAGTTGCGAAACTAACACCAAAGCATCAGCAATACCCATTAATATAGCTTGTGGAAGAAGTATAAATATGGTTAAAGGGATGGTTTCATCTTTAGATATAGTCCCGCGCTCCATTGCTACACTCAATCTCTTTCGGTCACTTAGAGCAGCAGCCGACATGACAAGGACGTGGAAACAATAGCCGATTCCCATTCTCTGCAACAAAGATAATCCTCTTGGATTTTTTGTGTATCGTTTGATGAATGGCACGATGCAACGATCGTACACCACGAGACTTATCAACATGGTAGTTGTCACGACTGCTGTCATACATGCTGCAGGCAAAGTGAAATGAGGAGCCATTCTCCTTTCAAGCGTTGTGCCTTGTTTGACAAAAAGGGTGTTTATCTGTGCGTACATGACACTCGGTATGAAAGTTGTGACTAGAACTGGTAGCATTTTCATTATTTGTTTGATTTCTTCCACTTGGGTGACCGTGCAGAGTTTATGTGCCTTGTTGTTAGTCTTGATAGCAGCCTTATCAAATATCCTGCACATAAACGTTAAGATGATGGTGAGTTTAATAGGGTGTTTGGATGTACACTCAAAAATCGCTTTTCCCGTCTTTGGAAGTCAAAAAGTCAAAAGTCAGTTTAGCATTAATTTTCGACTCTTAGAAAAAATATCAACTTATCATGAAGAGTAATGGTTTTGCTTCGACTTGTACTTCTAGAGAAGCAAAAGTCAAAAGCAGATTTCTATCTAAACGCGCCATAAGCATATTAATTTTTAGCAAAGAAATGTATGAGAGATAAAACGATAAAAGAAAACAAACTGACCTTATTGAATTGGTATGTTCGACTCTGATTTTTCCCTTGGTGTACTCATCTAAGCTTACCTCATGAAGTTCTTTAGGGTCACTAGGATATGGTACTTTTCGTTTCTGGAAGGCTGCAATCATAACGTTATACATTTTAGCAAATGGACTGCCAGTGGCAGGTTTGTGCCTATAAAATGGGGTTCCAATCAAGAAGATTATAATAGCAATAGCTATTCCAACTGTTGGTACGGTGAATCCCAATGCCCAACCTACATTGTCTTGTATATATACGAGGAATGTGTTTGCTCCAAGAGTTCCAATGAAAATGCTAAAACTCCACCAATTGAAAAAAGATAACTTTAATTTTCTTTCATTAGGCTCTGAATCATCGAATTGATCCGCTCCCATTGTGGATATGTTGGGCTTAGTCCCACCGGTTCCTACTGCAATTATGTAGAGTGCTGCATAAAAGATGCCAACTTGAAATTTAGAAGCTTGTAAGGTACAATCTTTTGCAGCTATCCCATGTCCACATGTAGGTGGCTTCAATCCAGGCACTGAAACTGACAGAGTAAGTAGGATCATTCCCTGCAAATACACAGAACAAAATGGAAATATATATTAATAATTCAATTTCTAGATGTTAAAAAAGAAAAAAATAAATGTAGAAAAAGGAATTACCAAGAGATAAATGGCAGATGCGACGAGGAAAGTCCAATACCGACCCAAATAAGCATCAGCAATAAATGCACCAATAATTGGTGTCATCCATGTAGTAGCAACCCAATTAGTGACATTATTCGATGAACTCACAGTGCCTTGGTGGAGATTTTGCGATAAATATATAATTAAATTTGAGGAGATACCATAAAATGACAACCTTTCGAATGCCTCGTAAGCTACAATGAAATAACAAGCTTTCCATCTCCCACCTTTAGATCGAAGAACAGGTCTTCCCTTGAGATCCACAGTACCGTCTTCTGTATACTCTTCTTCTTTCCTATGTTGCACACCTCTTTCATCTACCACTGCTGCTGCATTAGTCACTACCATCTTTCCAGTCTAGTAGTAACAGTTAGAGAAGAGTAGTTTGAGGTTTAACAAGATGAAATAATAACTATTTATATACACAAGTATGTGGTTTTGGATTGTAGATTTATTAGGAGACATTTTTGACTGAATTGTTCTAATCTCTCATCTTATCTCTACACCTGTTAGTTTGGTAGTTAATAAATCTAAATTTGAAAGTGTCAAAATTGAGAGAAATCAGATCACTCTCTATCTGAAAAGATAACTAGGATTATAATCTTACCCATTTTAGTAGGTGTTTTTTGTTATCACTAAGACCAACTTAATTTGAGGGATAAGAAGAAGAAGAAGTAAGGATTTATTACAAGTTGATTTGATCCCCAATTCTTAGCTAAGTTTAGAAAAATATATATTCTCAATTACTTTTAGTTGAGACTTGAGATTCAGATGAAAAAGATTTAGTTGATCCTATTAAACTGATTAGTCAGGAGTCTTCGGAGGAAATAAAATAGTGAAGACTTGTCCGGATCAATAAGGAATTATTGCTGGTGATAATCAGGTTTTGATCCCAAAAAAAAAAAAAAAAACTAGATTCTTTTCCTATAATGTTCTTAACATGTATTTGAAACAACTCTCAAAACAAACAATAATTTTAAATTCCATGTAAGTAAGTTCATTTGGTAAATCCCAAATACTACCTTGTTCTCCACTTCGAACATTATACGTGCCCTTGCAAGAGGCGTTGTGGTTGTGGAATTAAGTGTTACATCAAGTGTATTGCCTATAGTTTTCTATCCTCTTCAAGTGATTGTGAATCTGTGATGCACATGGTGTGTCTCCCAGTGATAGTCGTAAATTTTGGAATATCTGGTATATATCCTAATCAGTAATTCCTTTTGAAGTGTTCCCATATATATATCGTATGCAGGAGTCATGGACTAAGAAGCCAGTGTTGGCTTTCCTCTCTATAGGCGATTGTGATGTATATATACACATGGTATGTCTCCCCCATCTCCTCTAAGCACCGCAAGAAGAATGACGAATGAGTTTTTTTCGATCCTGAAATGAGCTTTTAAGGTTGCCATATAGATCCACCGGAAACGAGATCCATTTGGAATTACAAGACCCAAGAAAGAGACGTAAAAGGAATCCGATTTTTGCACGTGACATATCATCAAGTGAGTCTATAAATTACTCGATTCTTCTCTCATTTCATATCATTATTCCATCTATAGCTCTCTTTCAGAAGTTTTATACACTACGGGAAAAATATACATCTACAACTGGAGATTTACAACACTTTTCTAAACATCGTAGAAAGTCCTATGTTTTACAACTGGTTTCAAAGGAAGCGTTGTCGTATATCATCACTACCAACAATTACGAACAAGGGGTTGCGCTAAGAAAACAAACGACAACTCCTTTAGCAAAACTGTTGTGACGACATTTAGGTATAACAACTTTGTTTCATAAGTGTAGTGACTTAGCCTATCACAATCCTCACAAGTGTTGTTGAAAAACACAAAAATATGATAATGAAAATACGTTAGAGGGGAGATTCGAACATGAACCTAATGCATGGATGTCTAGCTCATCAACCATCCTTACGAGTTCACAAGTTTCGTTTTTTTTTTTTTTTAATAGAAACGTATAACAACACATATAAGTGTTGTAGAATTTAAAATATAGAATGTTGGAAAAAAATTAGGTTTGGGGGATTCGATCCTGAGCCTCTTGTATGGAAGTATACACCACTAACCATACCTACACTATCACAGGTTCTGTTAAGTTGGTGGTTTTTTAATACACTAACTTTATGACAACCCTTCATAAGTGTTGTAAAACAAAATATAATGCTCAAAAATAATGCTCAGTGACCGAGCCGAAAATAGCGAAGCATTCTTTGTAATCACATACATTCTTCTCTCGTAAACAATCACATACATTCTATAAGACCACCCACTTTAAGCAAAGCATGCAATGCCCGCAATGAACTAAATGAATAAGTTTGGGGAATTATGGCAAAAGTATACCATCGGATTATAAGTTAGAAGGGAGGGAGCATATATATACGAATATAAGCATATGTAGAGCAATTATGCACAAGTTGAGACCAAGGCGGAATTTAAGTGGGCCAATATAGCAACCATAAAAACTGAAATGTCCCATTTTCTCTCCTCCTTCATAGGGCTTGAGACTAGGCAATGAAAAGATATATCATTTACATTGGCGGAGTTAAAAAGGGTGTTATAAAAGTACGAGCTAGCATTTTATAATTAAGCACACAAATGGAGCCGTTAATTGTCTTTTTGCAAGAAAAATACTAGTATTAGTAAAGAAAATACAACTAGAGTATGCAAGCTACATTCTTACAACCTACAAACCTTTGTACATATGAAACGTTAAGTGCACTCGCACTTTTCTCGAAAAACATTACCATCTCCAAATCGATATTCACACACAAATGATGTTAACAAAAGAAGCCCCGAATTACCAACAGTAGAACATAGAGTTTGATAAGTGATAAATACACGAGGCCAATACACGCAGATCCACATAGCACAAACTGCAATACGATAGCGGCGAAGAAACACCCCATGTGCGGCGGCAAGAGTGGATACATCAAATATTCATAAAAGTGGCGAGTGATAGCAGCTTTTGCTCCATACTCATTACGAGTAGAAGCATACTTCACAAAGAAAGATCTTGCACTATTAATTAACAACTCATACGTAACTACACACTCATTGTAGCAAAAAACTTGAGAGTAGCGGTTGAAGTAGATTACTGAGAAGGCAAATAACACCAAATATTACTAAAGTAAGAATACAACACAGTAAAAAGAATACACTAGTGATCTAACTTGTGAACTTCTTTTTCTTCTTCTTTTTGTTCTTCTTCTTTGTCGGAACCACTATGATATATTCCCCATCTTCTCTTACGTAACTCTCGCTCTCGTCATCCATTTGGAAACCAAGCATTGAAGTATCCACTTTGGTTGGCAATTTGTGTCATGCATTTCATTGTATTCCTCTAATTCATGGAAACACCTAGGTGGTGGTTTCACCATCACATACCAATTAGATATATTTGACTCTCGAGAATAGAAAACTTGTCGCGCTTGCTTTGCTAAAATGAATGGATCGTTACGGTATTGGTTCTTATGTGCTTTAAATTGACTAATGTAAATCCATCTTCTACCTTCACACCAAAATTGGTGTGAGCCCAATCACATTTGAATATTGGAATTTGAAACATATGATTGTAGTCCAACAATAGAATTTCTTCTAAAACACCGTAGAACCCACTAGTTTCGACCGTCCGCAACTAAGGTTGTTGATTCAATTGAAACTCCACTGTTTTGTGTGACTCTCTTAACATCCTTCGTAATAAACCTAGTGTCATTGATTAGCAAGCCTTTATATGATACGCAGTTTTCTAACGGTCCATATGACAACCATTCTACCGTATGTGATACGGCATGCCTTGTTCGATTTGCATCTTAACCTACAAATGTATAATCTCGAGAACATAAGAATATAACTAAATTTGCTATCTAAGCATCGAAGTTAGATTTATAGTGATGATGTGCCTAACATGGATTGTTACGAGTGATGAGAATGAAACAAAATCACACGTATTTGTGTTTTTTGTAGTAGTTTTCCGTAGCAGCAAAATGTCTAAGTATTTAAACTATACTAAGCTGCATAATCTGACTAAGAGTGGACTAAACGTACCTTTTGTTGAAACCAATCTGCAAATGTCACTACGGGAAAAATCATCATTTACAACACTGTATTAGGGTTGTAGTAACCCTACTACAACGCTTTTTTGAGTATTGTGTAGGTGGGGTATTGTAGAAAGTCCAATCTTTTCTACAATACTTGGCTAAGTGTTGTAAAGGGTGATGTGATTCATGGTTCGACAATATTTTGCCAAAGTTGTGATTCTCTTTCGATTTTTTTTGAAAGCCTAACACAACCCTTGCTTGTTGTTGGGTGAATATATTGGACAAGAAGGGATGTGTATCGTAAAAATATGTAACACAACACTTGTATAAGTTGAAGGTCTATCTTAGACAACCTAGGATGCGTATCGTAGAAATATGTTACACAACACTTGTTAAAATTGTAGGACTATCTTGGACAACGAAGAATGCGTATCGTACAAATATGTAACACAACACTTGTTAAAATTGCAGAACTATCTTGGACAACCTAGGATATGTATCATAGAAATGTGTAACAACTCTTATTAGTATTATGAATAAGATTTGCACAACACTTGTTCGAGTCGTAGAACTATCTGGACAACACCTAATTTGTGTAGTTGACACATGGAATACAACTCTTATCGAAGTTGTGTGTATACAAAATTTTCCAAAAAAATATAGCTGAAACTGAATTGCCGTAAGTATTTCACATTCACATTAAGATGCCAGTGTAACACATTTACATTCATTCAAATGACCATTTATTTAAAAATTGGTATTCATTGTACAATTCATAACTTAATTCATCAACTAGACACTTAACTTTAGTAAAAATATGGAAGTCTACCAGTCTAGCTAATAGGTTCTAATGTATCTTAGGTACAAGTGTACAGCAAACCAAAGCAAATCCAGAATCTCCACAACTTGTAGTCTGCTTTTTTTCCCACATTGGATAGATGCGGTTGGATTCAGATTATATTATCTCGAGCAATCATCATTACCAATGACTTTATCTTTCCTTGTTACTCGGTGATGAAATGTAACCAATTTGATTTGCACTTTGGACAATCATCATTACCAGCGACGTCATCTTTCCTTGGTACTTCCTGCAAATAAACAATGATAGTTCAGATCTCGAGCATTCAAAAAATGATGCAGACAATAAGTAAAACAAAGTTATAAATCTGTGTCCGGTTCAATGTGGGCTCATCGGTTCAAAAAGGTACTTGCAAGGTCATCATCCGACAAAGATCCTAAACCTTCCCCTTGCAAATGAAAACCAAATGCCACACTTTAGCAAGGCAATACATTACATCATAGCAAATAGTTAACATGTTATAACTAGGCAATGATCTTATAGAACCTGCGTTACATGAAAACTTCTCATGAATGCTCGTGTCCGTGTCCATACGTATGGACACCGATACCGACACCGACACTCCTCGGACACTCCTAAGAACACTAAGTGATTAAGACTTTATTATTTTATTCATACTTAGAAAATTTGCACACAAAATTCTACGTGGGTGTAAAATAAATGGTATGAGTTGGTAAAACCCAAGGTAGCCGCTACTTGTGTGGTTCTAATTAAAACTCAAGTTTAGAAAGCCACCCAAGGTATCGAATCAACATACTTGTAAGTTGATTTAGGTGATTTTTTAAACACATAACAATCAGAATCAACATATTTAAGAAAGCGATTTGAGTGAATTCTTAAAAGCACATACCTGGTTGATCAAGGCACAAGATCTAGAGACAAGCTCAACATCATTCCCATCCAACACAAGCTCATCCTTGACCTTCTCGGACCCGACAATACCGACTCCATCAAGCATATCGACTTTTCTCACCTATACAAGTAAACAAAATTATGTAAATAGCAAGACCAGTTGGACTCGATTCAAATAACCTACAATCAAAATTGCCATATAACCAACAAACTATAGAACCTTTAGTGCATATTTTATAATTACATTTCATGAATTACAAATATGTCAGTTAAGAGTTTCCAAACTACAGATTAGATGCATTTAGATAAAACATTTTAACAAACTCCCATACTGAGCTTAGTTTCGTGATATATCAGTATAAAACAATCACATTCATATTTGAAGAAAACTCAGATTCAAAAACCACATCTTGCTTTGGCTTCAACACGAATCCAGTTTCTTTCTTTGGTATCAGTCCAATTTCAAGAATTTTAGGATCACTTACAATCTCACTTTCAAGCACGGGAGCAATACCGAACAAGGATGAGGCCAAGATTTTGGAAATTTCCCAATCGATATCGAGATAACATATTGGATGGAAGCCTTGCCTTGAGTTTCATTTTTCCATCACCGTTGTGAATCGAAAATTATCAATGTAAAGGAGGTAAATTTCAAGATAACAATACACATCAAGGCAAACGCAAAACTTAAAAATCCATCTAATCAAGGATTGAACAACCCAATGATCTAAATCTTCTCAAACTGAAGACTACAAACACCATCTTTACAACTCCTTTGATAACCCAATCTAAACACAAAGAAAAAATGCGAAAGGGTAACGAGTTCATTACCAAATCGATCCCTTGTTTGAACTTCAAATCCATGTCTTTAATCTTCTAATCTTCGAAATATCTTTCAACCCTTATGCATATCCATAAGCAAAGCAAGTCCATCTTCCTGTCTTGTAATTTCGGCATCAAACACAACCCAAATTATCACCATACTCTTCATACTCTCAGCTCTGTAAATACCCATCCTTCATGTCCTTCTTCATCCGAATCTCCACCAACGACCATACCTAACCAACCAAAAAAAAAAAAAAACAAATTATTCCATCAGATTGATCAAAATTTCAGATTATTTCAACCAAAACCAACAATCTCCAAATCAAATTAATCATCAACAAAAGCTCGAGAGATCACCAAACTGTTCTACGAGCTTCAATTAAAAAAACAGGTGAACTAACGACTTAGATTCAAATCGAAATCGGAATCATAATTGACAAAATTGATGAAGAAATTGCAAGATCTATAAATAGATGATCTAAAGAAGAAGAAGAGATGGAGATCTTACGAGATGAAGAGGAGATTTGATATGTTTAACAAGAGCGAACTACACTGATTATCTCTCATTCAAAATTATTTCATCCACGCTTTATTTGTTAACTTGAATCCATTAAAACCCATCTTTTTATTCTTGAAATCGAGCTCATCTTCTTCCTCAATAAAAAACTGGTTTCAAATCAACCATAGATTCAACCATGGCAAAGAGTGAGACTTGTTCTTCATCATTTCTTTCTAATAGAAACAGATCCAAACCCATGAATCCATTTTCACTATCAACACCCGAATAATCTTATTCGTCTCTCTTCTCAAATTCTATGAGAAACCGTGCCTCCATTTCCTTACCTCTCTCAATATTTAAACCTAGGGTTAGTTTTTCTCGGCTCAACATTGAGATTTGGGGGTTTTTACTTTTGTTTTGATATCTAGGGTTTGAAATCTACAACTTCCATAAGTGTTTTTACATAGAGAGTGAGCGAAAAAGAGATTCAAGTGGTGGTAGTTGAGGTTTTTTTGAGTTTGGGTTTTCTTTTGTGAAGATGAGAGGAAGAGGAAGGGAGCGACGACGATGAGAGAAAGAGATTAGAAAAAAGTGAGGGAAGTGAGAGAATTATTTTTTGACCATTTTGTATAAAAGAACTCGGACGGTGATTAAAATGCTTTCATACGGATCATGAAAATCTTTGGACGGTAAAGATTTGATTTTAGATTGTCATACGGATCAAGGAAAGGGTGTTTTCTTTGTGCTTTCTCATTGTGTTAATACGAACTCATGTTTTTGGTTTAATTATCAACCTTCGACATGAAAAAAAATCCAAAATAAATATTGATAAATTTAGGACATTGTTATCGACATTCTGATAAAAAAAAATCCAACAAATGTATAAGAATGAATCGGGAAAACTGAGTTTTCCGTAGGTTCGTCATCTTCATCGTCTTTGACTTTCATAAACTCGTCATCTTCTTCAGCTCAACATCTCCACAGATCCACCTATCTGCATCACCATTAACCAATCACAAACCCTAAAGTTTGATGAAGGAATCTTACCTGATACGATAGCAAATTTAGTACACTTAAGACACCTAGAGTCAAGATATGGATGTAAATTCAGCGGAAATCTTCAAATTGAAAAATTGATAAACCTCCAGGACTCTCAATGGTGTTGAAGCTGGGAAATGGATAAGAAAGGGTTGTTTTGGGAAGTTGTCGAAACTCCAAGATTTGTCCGTATGGGGTACCTCGCGATCGCAAGCCGATGTTCTTATTCATGAGATTTCTAACAAGACGAGTTCGTCATCTTCATCGTTCAAGACCGGTATCATGAGAACCCCATTAGAGTTTTGCATATAAAGCCGAGGATGCGCGTCACTTAGGAAGTTTTGCATATAGAAACTGAGTTTTCCGTAGGTTCGTCATCTTCATCGTCTTTGACTTTCATAAACTCGTCATCTTCTTCAGCTCAACATCTCCACAGATCCACCTATCTGCATCACCATTAACCAATCACCACAGGCCTAATAAACTCCACTCGAGTTTCCCATTTCGAACTCAATCTCATTGCCATCGATCACAGCCATCTTGCCATACCACTAGCTCCATCAATCATCTTCTATCTCCGATAATGGCAGCACCCATCAACCCATCTCAGTCAACTACCGATGCATCAGTTCCATCACCTTGGCGGTATTTTCCCATCACCGAGATGCTACCATCTTCCCACTTGCTTCTCCGTCGACCAATACAACCCAACTATCACAGAAATACCCGTCCAATCCATCACCACCAGCGATAATCACTTCCCTGATTTACTATAAACTCGAGCTCCTCCAACTTCGCTGGCAATGGCAGCGACCGGATATCACAGCAAAACTCCTCGAGATGAACTCCATTGTCATTGCCATCTTCATCCTCATTCTCGAGCTTCCTCTTTGCTAACACTCCTCAGCTGAACTCGAGCTCCAGTTTTTCACAACTCCAAGACTCTATCAACAACAACATCGCCTCCGTAACTTCTCCATCCATCGCCAGCCATAGGCGATATCAGCCAATCTTCATTATAATGATGACCACCAACAGCCATCGTAGCTCCCTGTATATACTCGAGCTCGTCTCTACTTCATCACCTCTAGCTTTGCTCGAGCAGGTCTTCATCACGAGCAACCACCGAACTCCAAAGATAAACCTCTCCATTCCATCATCTTTCATATTCCTTCCATTGATCAAAACAAAGAACAGACTCCAAACACTCCATCTTTTTCTCGAGCACCATCAACACCTTAAGAGTACCATTCCATGTCGAGTTCGACTCGATTTTTGGTAACTGCAAAGCATCATAAAATCCACTTTGTCAGCGTGTAGCATTGCCATTACTTCTTCTCCTTATCCTCCTTCTTCTCTACCTAAGCCGAGCTATCCTCTGTTTTGTCTTTAAACTCTCGCAGCCGTAAGGCGAACTCCATCGACTGCCATGCAACACCACATGCATTAATTCCTCCTTCCGTTGATCACCAGTCTCTGATTCACCGACCACAGCTCCTTCCATCAACAAACCATCATCCCGTGGCCGACAGACTCTATTCAACTGTCAGTTTTAGAGAACTGACAGTTCAGTTCATCTTCTGTGGCTGCTCTGAGCAATTCAGGTGGGCGCCTTCATCAATTCTATGTTCGGCTCGCTTCAAATGCTTATAGATTCTTCATACGATGTCGGAATGACCCCGTTCTTTCGCCATTGGCCTCGTATTTTCGTTCTCTTCAAGATGATAGCAAGAACTCATGGATTCAAACGAGTTCCACTTGGTCTTTGGTCCTTCTCCGCTTTCGGCTAACTTCTTTTATTGCACAATTAAGTGCCAATTCACTTCTTTTGGATGATTCACCTAGCAAAACACAAATAAGAGAAAACAAATGTAATATACAATAATTCGCAAGAAAATATAGCAAATACTAGCATGGATTCGACACAAAATATATGCAAAATATGCACTTAACAAATTCCCCCACACTTGTCTTTTGCTCGTCCTCGAGCAAACTATCTAAAATATAACAACTCCATGTCGGCGAGGATACGGTTACTCTTAGCATGAATAACAGGCCTTTAAACCCCCTAGGTGTCCTTAATGGACGAGTTATAGTCTCGTGAAGGTTTACAAGAGGTCTACCTACAAAACCTATATTTCCAACTCCGTCTATTTGTGACAAATTCATGAACGAATCCAAAATGACTACAGGAGGAGGTACCTTGCGCAAATTCAGTTCATATTCAAATAAATAAAGCTCTAATTAGATAGTCGAACAAGCCACAATACCGAAAACTAACAAACCACAATCACAATGAAAAGATTAAGAAGATGAATATAGATGTAGATGTTGGCGAATGTTCACAAGTGATCAATGTTTCCCATATCCGTCTCGAAGGTCACCGCCAAGATGAACCTATGCCTATTGGATTGAGCTCATTGGTCAACTCTAGCGTCAACACACCGGCATATACAAGGGAACAGTGGCCAACAACTTACTTCTACATCAACTCACCGGCATATACAAGGGAACCAGGAGTGACTTTATTCACCAAATATATTACTTTCTTTTCTTTTTCTTTTCTTTTCACTTTTTTTTTCTCTTTTTTTTTTTTTAGACGGCATGATTAGATCTTTTGGATCCAAGCGCATGCTTCTTGTCGGCAAGTACGTGATAGTTGCCTTGGATCCCGCATTCCATGCTTGTTTAGGCGACGGAGACAGGGACTACGTTTCACACATACCTGCTATTCCCAAGTGTCATTCTTATTCCGTTTGGTCTAATTGGTCGGCTTTTTTTTTTTTTTTTTTTTTTTTTTTTTTTTTTTTTTTTAGCAACTCAATCACTCTATTTCATCTTAGCGGTAATAACACGTCGATGTTTAGTGACCCACCAAAGCACTTAGAGAACAATAGATAAATATGGAAAAATAAAAATAGAATGTGATATGGTGATATTCCGAGATATGGTAACAACTATCATGTTATTTGTGATTTCTGAGCTATGTGTTCGTCCCTTTTAGTTAATTGGTTCCTCAACTCCTGCATTCAAAATGGTTCAATCCACTAATGGTGTCATCCTAAAGGCACAAGTTTCTAGATTTCGGAGTTCAAAAAGCACAATTTTTCTTGTTTTTTTTTCTATTTTTCTGATTTTTTTTTTTTTTTTTTTTTTAAAGGAATAAAACAAACTAAAACAAACTATACAAACATATAAATGCTCCCCCACACTTAAACTTCACATTGTCCTCAATGTGTACAACCGAAAGTTCTGAATTCTGACGTAACAACAGATAAAACGCAAAAACTGTGCAAATTGGTAAGGAATTTCGAAAAACTCCATTTCACAAAAGTTGTTCATCTACGTGTTTTCTACATAGTGTCAAAAGGGCACAGTGTTTCGATAAACGTTGTGACAGTTATGGTCTCTGGACTGAACTACGCGCAGTCTGAATTTTTCTTCTAAAATAGATTACGGACTCAATGAACTTGAACATGGGGATGCAAATATGATATGAAAAGCTAAGAAAAATAAAATACAAAAGATAGAGATACAAAACCGATGGGTTGCCTCCCATTAAGCGCTTGGTTTAAAGTCGTCATCCCGACTTTCTTGTTATCGTCCATATACCAACAATCGAAAACGGTAGTCGCCAGAAAACAATCGAAATTCTAATAACAACTTCGCACAATTATTAGCATAATATATGAATAGTGAAATTGTTATAGCTTGAAAGTTTCCCCCACACTTAGTCCTTTCTACACTCGGAAGTGGATAGAGAACATAAAATAAGGGAACTTCTTCGGGTTCCTCTCGATGAACCTGCACAATGCTAGAATCACACACATCAAGTGGTAGATACTTAGAAGTAAAATAATCCTTCAGAATTTTAGAAGCACAAATACCCAATACTAAGTGATGTGGATCAAAAGATTCAGAAATATGCAAAGGATTAGACAAACCTTCTACAATCTCTCGTATTACAGGATCCTCATCATTCTTAAAGAATTGCAATGAATTATTTACCTCATTTGTATTGTGGTCCTCTATCAAACTATTTAGCCATTCTTCGTCAGTTTATGCTTCAATCAAAATCTCAGCATCATTATAATCCTTGGCTAGCTCAATTGGGTCTTCCACAACTTCAACCAATTTGGTTTCATTCTCAATCTGTATTTCTTCAACAACCTCGTCATCGGAATCGGAATCATCTCCTAGAAATTCTAGTTCATTGGTGCAAATCTTAAAATCATTGTTTGAGTACGTTACACCATTTATAACAACGGTTATGTCATATTCATTCTCCTCCTTTTGAATAGGCGAGTGATCGTTATTATGATCCGGAGTTGAAATAACATTACCATTATTGCAAGGATTTTCCGAAGGTTGCTCATCTTCATCAGAGTCTTCGTCAACCTCATAATCTTCAACATCCCAACGACGTTGAAGTTCTGTTCGTATTACCTTGTTAATTTCTTCGAGAGTCTTTTCTGATGCTCCAGCTTCTTCTAATTGATTATATTGCTTAGAAAGTTTTCGGATATTAATACGTTTTCCGCCGTTATTCACGATGGAAAGTTCAGACCGTATCTCTTCTTTTGACATAAATGACGAAAGAACATGATAAAGAGGAGTAGGTCTTTCCACACTCTCCGTCATCTCGCACATTACTAGAAAACAATCGATCGTAAGTATAACTATCCTCCCATCCCTTTGATTGCTCACTTACATACCCGTCATAAGGTTGTTGATATGTATGAGAGTATCCATAAGGCTCCGTAGGGTATGGTTGGTAGTTATTATATGAATGAGATTGAAATCCAAATTGATTACCACTATAATATGATGATTGGTCTTGTGCTCCGTGCATGTTATGTCCGTAAGGAAACATGACGACTCACAAGAACACAAGAAAAAATTTAAAAACAAAAACAAGCTAAACAAATAACAAATCAATTAACAACTGCTCCCTGACAGCGGCGCCAAAATTTGATGCGTGTCGTAACCATAACAAATTAATTAATATATTTCCTACTAATTAACTGGTAATATAGCGGTAGTAAGAGATCGTTCCCACAGAGTTGTGTAATTGATTTGTTATTTAGTTCAAACAAAATAATAAAAATCACAAAGGGGGATTGTTTTGAAGTGAAATAAAAAGAATAACGAATAAAAGAAAGATATGATCAAGGAATCCTTTTTGTTACCAAGCGATAACTCGGATTAGTATACTTATCTATCTTCGTTAGAACCATTCATCACCAACCGTAGGAAAGCAACTAGCTCAGTGCTATCCTCAAAACTCCTTTTACCACGGATACGGAAGCTCTCCAATATCAGATTCTATCCAACCGAACCACCAAGTAGTATCTCACTCAAGGTGTAATCCGATTGAACGTTTTAGGCTTTGTGAATTAGGTTGATCCCAGTAGTTAAACTCTTAGCTCAAAGTTCACCTTTGGTGTTATCTTCACTCGCAATTGCTCCACGTAATCCCTCTCGCAAGGTCTCGCGATTTCTACTTGTGTATGAATTATTCGACGATTACTTATCTCCTAACCCAATACTAGCAATAGAACAATTAAGAGACTAATCTAGTATGCATCCCAAATCAATCTAAGAATCACTCATAAAATTAGATGTAGTGAAAACAAACGATAAGATGATTAAAACTCATAACAAACTTGTATAATAATAAAGCTTCACGCTAGAACATTGAATTCATCCTTAATCAATAAAGTTTAGCCTCTCATGTTTACACCGTTTCTCGGTTTCCCCCAAAAGGGGTAAACCCTAAAATATTGATGAAGAACAAAAGTGTATTATGAGATGTAGAGATCTCTTTTTAGGTTATGAAGTCTTCTTTTATATGTCTCCAAATTGTAGAAGTGTCCGTGCTCGAATCCGTGCGAAGTAGGTTGCCAAATTTTGGCCAAATTCCCATAAGAAGGTCACGGCCAAAGTCTGTCTCGTGTAATTACGAGTAAACATCCGCATGGGCCCACGTTCAAAGATGGATAGTCCAGCCCATTGAACTCATTTGCCTGTCAGTCCCTTGGAACTGACAAGGTATTTTTCTTATGCTTCTAAATCAGGTCCGGACATTTTCCGCGGACGCTCAAGTCACCGTGAGAATTATTTTCCCCTGGATTTCAAATTACCTCGGTCTAGTTCTCGGACACTCACATCTCCGTGAGTTTTAAAAGTTCCTGAATTTCTTTTTCCGGCCATAGCCATCCACGGACACTCTTCTGTTCGTGAAGTTTGCATTCTTCTGACTTCCATAAACTCGACTCCTTACTGTCCCTGACCTTCTTCAGCTCAACATCTCCACAGATCCACCTATCTGCATCACCATTAACCAATCACCACAGGCCTAATAAACTCCACTCGAATTTCCCATTTCGAACTCAATCTCATTGCCATCGATCACAGCCATCTTGCCATACCACTAGCTCCATCAATCATCTTCTATCTCCGATAATGGCAGCACCCATCAACCCATCTCAGTCAACTACCGATGCATCAGTTCCATCACCTTCGGCAGTCATTCTGTCACCGAGATGCTACCATCTTCCCACTTGCTTCTCCGTCGACCAATACAACCCAACTATCACAGAAATACCCGTCCAATCCATCACCACCAGCGATAATCACTTCCCTGATTTACTATAAACTCGAGCTCCTCCAACTTCGCTGGCAATGGCAGCGACCGGATATCACAGCAAAACTCCTCGAGCTGAACTCCATTGTCATTGCCATCTTCATCCTCATTCTCGAGCTTCCTCTTTGCTAACACTCCTCAGCTGAACTCGAGCTCCAGTTTTTCACAACTCCAAGACTCTATCAACAGCAACATCGCCTCACAGAACTTCTCCATCCATCGCAGCCATAGGCGATATCAGCCAATCTTCATTATAATGATGACCACCAACAGCCATCGTAGCTCCCTGTATATACTCGAGCTCGTCTCTACTTCATCACCTCTAGCTTTGCTCGAGCAGTCTTCATCACGAGCAACCACCGAACTCCAGCAGAAACCTCTCCATTCCATCATCTTTCATATTCCTTCCATTGATCAAAACAGCAACAACTCCAAACACTCCATCTTTTTCTCGAGCACCATCAACACCACAGTACCATTCCATGTCGAGTTCCGACTTCGATTTTTTGGTAACCCGCAAGCATCATAAAATCCACAGCTTTGTCACTGGCAGTAGCACTGCCATTACTTCTTCTCCTTCTTCTCTACCTAAGCCGAGCTATCCTCTGTTTTGTCTTTAAACTCTCGCAGCCAGAACTGAACTCCATCGACTGCCATGCAACACCACATGCATTAATTCCTCCTTCCGTTGATCACCAGTCTCTGATTCACCGACCACAGCTCCTTCCATCAACAAACCATCATCCCGTGGCCGACAGACTCTATTCAACTGTCAGTTTTAGAGAACTGACAGTTCAGTTCATCTTCTGTGGCTGCTCTGAGCAATTCAGGTGGGCGCCTTCATCAATTCTATGTTCGGCTCGCTTCAAATGCTTATAGATTCTTCATACGATGTCGGAATGACCCCGTTCTTTCGCCATTGGCCTCGTATTTTCGTTCTCTTCAAGATGATAGCAAGAACTCATGGATTCAAACGAGTTCCACTTGGTCTTTGGTCCTTCTCCGCTTTCGGCTAACTTCTTTTATTGCACAATTAAGTGCCAATTCACTTCTTTTGGATGATTCACCTAGCAAAACACAAATAAGAGAAAACAAACGTAATATACAATAATTCGCAAGAAAATATAGCAAATACTAGCATGGATTCGACACAAAATATATGCAAAATATGCACTTAACAAATTCCCCCACACTTGTCTTTTGCTCGTCCTCGAGCAAACTATCTAAAATACAACAACTCCATGTCGGCGAGGATACGGTTACTCTTAGCATGAATAACAGGCCTTTAAACCCCTAGGTGTCCCTAGTGGACGAGTTATAGTGTCGTGAAGGTTTACAAGAGGTCTACCTACAAAACCTATATTTCCAACTCCGTCTATTTGTGACAAATTCATGAACGAATCCAAAATGACTACAGGAGGAGGTACCTTGCGCAAATACAGTTCATATTCAAATAAATAAAGCTCTAATTAGATAGTCGAACAAGCCACAATACTCGGAAACTAACAAACCACAATCACAATGAAAAGATTAAGAAGATGAATATAGATGTAGATGTTGGCGAATGTTCACAAGTGATCAATGTTTCCCATATCTGTCTGAAGGTCACTGCCAAGATGAACCTATGCCTATTGGATTGAGCCATCGGTCAACTCTAGCGTCAACACACCGGCATATACAAGGGAACCAAGTGGCCAACAACTTACTTCTACATCAACTCACCGGCATATACAAGGGAACGGGGAGTGACTTTATTCACCAAATATATTACTTTCTTTTCTTTTTCTTTTCTTTTTCACTTTTTTTTTTTTTTTCTCTTTTTTTTTTTCGACGGCATGATTAGATCTTTTGGATCCAAGCGCATGCTTCTTGTCGTTTGGTCTAAGTACGTGATAGTTGCCTTGGATCCCGCGATTCCATGCTTGTTTAGATAGCGACATGAGACTATGTGGGACTACGTTTCACACATCATCCTGCTATTCCCAAGTGTCATTTTTTTTTTTTTAAAGGCATAAAACAAACTAAAACAAACTATACAAACATATAAATGCTCCCCACACTTAAACTTCACATTGTCCTCAATGTGTACAACCGAAAAGTTCTGAATTCTGACGTAACAACAGATAAAACGCAAAAACTGTGCAAATTGGTAAGGAATTTGAAAACTCCATTTCACAAAAGTTGTTCATCTACGTGTTTTCTACACAGTGTCAAAAGGGCACAGTGTTTCGATAAACGTTCTGACAGTTATGGTCTCTGGACTGAACTACGCGCAGTCTGAATTTTTCTTCTAAAATAGATTACGGACTCAATGAACTTGAACATGGGGATGCAAATATGATATGAAAAGCTAAGAAAAATAAAATACAAAAGATAGAGATACAAAACCGATGGGTTGCCTCCCATTAAGCGCTTGGTTTAAAGTCGTCAGCCCGACTTTCTTGTTATCGTCCATATACCAACAATACGAAAACTGTAGTCTGCCTTAAAACAATCTGAAATTCTAATAACAACTTCGCACAATTATTAGCATAATATATGAATAGTGAAATTGTTATAGCTTGAAAGTTTCCCCCACACTTAGTCCTTTCTACACTCGGAAGTGGATAGAGAACATAAAATAAGGGAACTTCTTCGGGTTCCTCTCGATGAACCTGCACAATGCTAGAATCACACACATCAAGTGGTAGATACTTAGAAGTAAAATAATCCTTAAGAATTTTAGAAGCACAAATACCCAATACTAAGTGATGTGGATCAAAAGATTCAGAAATATGCAAAGGATTAGACAAACCTTCTACAATCTCTCGTATTACAGGATCCTCATCAATCTTAAAGAATTGCAATGAATTATTTACCTCATTTGTATTGTGGTCCTCTATCAAACTATTTAGCCATTCTTCGTCAGTTTATGCTTCAATCAAAATCTCAGCATCATTATAATCCTTGGCTAGCTCAATTGGGTCTTCCACAACTTCAACCAATTTGGTTTCATTCTCAATCTCTATTTCTTCAACAACCTCGTCATCTAATCGGAATCATCTCCTAGAAATTCTAGTTCATTGGTGCAAATCTTAAAATCATTGTTTGAGTACGTTACACCATTTATAACAACAGTTATGTCATATTCATTCTCCTCCTTTTGAATAGGCGAGTGAGCGTTATTATGATCCGGAGTTGAAATAACATTACCATTATTGCAAGGATTTTCTCAAAGGTTGCTCATCTTCATCGAGTCTTCGTCAACCTCATAATCTTCAACATCCCAACGACGTTGAAGTTCTGTTCGTATTACCTTGTTAATTTCTTCGAGAGTCTTTTCTGATGCTCCAGCTTCTTCTAATTGATCATATTGCTTAGAAAGTTTTCGGATATTAATACGTTTTCCGCCGTTATTCACGATGGAAAGTTCGGACCAGTATCTCTTCTTTTGACATAAATGACAAAAGAACATGATAAAGAGGAGTAGGTCTTTCCACACTCTCCGTCATCTGCACATTACTAGAAAACAACTGATCAGAAGTATAACTATCCTCCCATCCCTTTGATTGCTCACTTACATACCCGTCATAAGGTTGTTGATATGTATGAGAGTATCCATAAGGCTCCGTAGGGTATGGTTGGTAGTTATTATATGAATGAGATTGAAATCCAAATTGATTACCACTATAATATGATGATTGGTCTTGTGCTCCGTGCATGTTATGTCCGTAAGGAAACATGACGACTCACAAGAACACAAGAAAAATTTAAAAACAAAAACAAGCTAAACAAATAACAAATCAATTAACAACCGCTCCCCGGCAGCGGCGCCAAAATTTGATGCGTGTCGTAACCACAACAAATTAATCAATATATTTCCCACTAATTAACTAGTAATATAGCGGTAGTAAGGATCGTTCCCACAGAGAGCTGTGTAATTGATATGTTATTTAGTTCAGCAAAATAATAAAAATCACAAAGGGGGATTGTTTTGAAGTGAAATAAAAAGAATAACGAATAAAAGAAAGATATGATCAAGGAATCCTTCGCCGTTACCAAGCAATAACTGGATTAGTATACTTATCTATCTTCGTTAGAACCATTCATCACCAACCGTAGGAAAGCAACTAGCTCAGTGCTATCCTCAAAACTCCTTTTACCACGGATACGGAAGCTCTCCAATATCAGATTCTATCCAACCGAACCACCAAGTAGTAGATCACTCAAGGTGTAATCCGATTGAACGTTTTAGGCTTTGTGAATTAGGTTGATCCCGATGAGTTAAACTCTTAGCTCAAGGTTCACTTGCTGGTGTTATCTTCACCGCAATTGCTCCACTGTAATCCCCTCCGCAAGGTCTCGCGATTTCTACTTGTGTATGAATTATTCGACGATTACTTATCTCCTAACCCAATACTAGCAATAGAACAATTAATAGACTAATCTAGTATGCATCCCAAATCAATCTAAGAATCACTCATAAAATTAGATGTAGTGAAAACAAACGATAAGATGATTAAAACTCATAACAAACTTGTATAATAATAAAGCTTCACGCTAGAACATTGAATTCATCCTTAATCAATAAAGTTTAGCCTCTCATGTTTACACTAGTTTTCGGTTTTCCCCAAAAGGGTAAACCCTAAAATATTGATGAAGAACAAAAGTGTATTATGAGATGTAGAGATCTCTTTTTAGGTTATGAAGTCTTCTTTTATATGTCTCCAAATTGTAGAAGTGTCCGTGCTCGAATCCGTGCGAAGTAGGTTGCCAAATTTTGGCCAAATTCCCATAAGAAGGTCACGGCCAAAGTCTGTCTCGTGTAATTACGAGTAAACATCCGCATGGGCCCACGTTCAAAGATGGATAGTCCAGCCCATTGAACTCATTTGCCTGTCAGTCCCTTGGAACTGACAAGGTATTTTTCTTATGCTTCTCAATCAGGTCCGGACATTTTCCGCGGACGCTCAAGTCACCGTGAGAAGTGAAAAATACTATAATCCCCTACTATATGGGTTCAATATAGAGAAGCCCCATTAAATGGATCATTCACTATCAACTCCATTCTTTCACATTTTGATATTTCTAGGCCCAAGACTTTAGAATTCCGGGCCTGTTAATAAAGATTTTATTTAAAATAGTTTTTATAATACCAAGAATACCCTTTAGTATATAAATGCAATAAAACTAGGTATAGGTTTCATTTTCTGTTTCATTTTCTAATTTCTTTTCTCTCTCCACCGCTCTCTCCACTGCTCTGCAAATAACGAAGAATGGAGATTCACTTGATGAAACTCGAAGAAAACTTGAGGATTCAGCATCATATCGAAAGAAAAAGATAAGTTTCTCATCTATATTTGCAGTTCTGTTGAATTCTCATTATGTTTTAACCAAAATCAAGTTCTGGAAAGTTCAGTGACAACTTCAAATACCTAATACGTTCGATTTTAATTTGAATTTTGATCTAATTTTAGAATTGTTGCTTCGATCTATAATCCTTGTATCATTTTATTTGATTTGAACTGTTTAGTTTCGATTTTTGTTTACAAAATATTTTTAGGGTTTGTAATCAACCCTGATTTGTAATTGCTTATGATTTCAACTAAATTTTCTCGACAAAATGAAGATTAGAGTTCAGATATGTTATGATTTGAAAGATTTTGAAAGAAAATTACAAAAAAATTCTAGGTTTCTTTATTGAAAATCAATCAATCAATCTATCTATCTTAAATCTCGATTGAAAATCAGTTATCATATTTGAAATCTGCGAATCATCATCTCTATTACCCATCTATCTGTTAAGAATTTCATCTACTTTGATTTTCCAACTGACTGCTTGTATCAGATATTGAATGTTTTATTATAATGCAATCAAAATTGGAATTAGTTGTTTGAGATATTCTTTTTAGGTGCTCTTGAAGGTTTAACATTGTTGCAACAGCTAATTTAGTAGTAATTATATAACCTTCTGAGTCATCTTTGGGTTTTAAGGATTCCTGAAGGTTTAATAAGATCTTTTCTTTTATATTATTGTCTTTCTATCGAACCGTATGTCCATCGACATACTAAATGATACGAAAAAGTACAAGATGTTACATCCATCATTAGAGGAAATTTTTACCATGATGTAAGATCCATAGTTCACTGCTTGTAGTCCCTGCATACAATGAAAAGTACTAACAATGTGAGGCTTCGAATGTTCCTTAATTCATCTACGAGAAAACGATTATGCAAGATTTGACGTCGATGTTCGGTGAATCTGTCTAAAGACCGCCGCAGTAACTTCTATCAAGAAATAGATTCAAAGTTCACGTTGCGGTTTCATTCGTTAAGTTTGTCCTTGAGAAAGTGACACCAAGAAAGATGTCTTACTGAAGTAATGGCTCGCATGTCCATTTTATTTTTCGTTAATGGCTCGCATGTCCATTTTATTTTTCATTTAGTGGTTGGTTGACTTTCTTTTTTCCCTTGCTTTAACGCTTTTCTAAAACATCCGCATATAGTAGATAAAGATAGACACACGAGCCATTATGATCTATATATGCCTCCATGTTGTGCATTATTTACTACTGTTAATTGTATCCTCTCTTTAGGAGTATTATTTTATTTTTTTAAACAAGTTTTTAATGTCTATCCTGCTCTCTTTTCTATGAAGAGTGATCTATATAATCTTGAATAGTGATCGGTTCACCGCCTTCCTTCTCGGTAAGATAACTTCATTCATGTAAGGTGTTACTTTGTGTATTTATTATCAACTCTTGTCGCTACTTGTAAGGGTTGGTTGTCTTGGTCAAATGCTTGTGGGTTCATTCTCATGGGTTAGTTCTTTTGCATGACAATGACTTCTTCAATAGTAGCTGCTTCTTTCCAAGAGTCTTTTGCCTTGACTCTTACAACTGAATTATTTGAATATATGTTTGCATAGTTTTTCATTATTATATTCTTTTGCAGCCCGCCCTAAGATTTTGTTTCTAAAATCATTTCTTCTAATTTTATCCTTCTGGTAAGTTCTCTATCATTTCTTCTAATTTTATCATGGTGGTTCATCCATGCAGATGCCCAAAGCCAACAGTTGATGCTATAGGAGGACTTGCGCTTGGAGGTGGTTTAGAATTGGAAATGGTTAGTGATTTATGCTAACTAGTAGTTATATGGATGTGTAACTAGTAGTTACACAAGCTATATGGATATGTAACCACTAGTTACACAAGCTATAAGGATGTGTAACCACTAGTTACACATCCTTGGATATAAAGTTTATGTTTTATATATTGCATGTTCTTATGAAAAGCTATATATGTTGCATACATGTTTTGATTTCCATTTGCGAGATTGAAGAATATGTTTTATTCTCATTTGAGTTAGAGATAGTATGTGGTTTTGGCTTTGTAGTGGCCTTGTTGGAGCCGAGATAAACATGTTATGGTGCTAGGAGGCAATAAGGTATGTAACTTCCAGATGTGTAACTTCTAGTTACACAAGCTAAATATATGTGTAATTTTTAGTTACACATGCTAATTAGATGTGTAACTTCTAGTTACACAAGCTAAATACATGTGTAATTTCTAGCTACACATCCTAATTAGATGTGTAACTTTTACTTACACATACCGATTGAATGTGTAACTTGGTTTTAGTGATTGAATTGAAATGAATATTATTGATGGCATATTCCATATGCAATTATATGTAACTTTGAAGATAGATACTAAAGCTTGCAAGTTATATGTAACTTTTACTTACACATACTAAAGCTTGCAAGTTCATAATAAATGGCATATTCCATATGCAAGTGTAACTCCTAGTTACACTAGTCATATGCATGTGTAACTTTTAGTTACACAAGCCAGTGCATGTGTATCTCCTAGTTACACATGCTATATGCATGTGTAACTCTCTACACACAAGTCACTGGTGTGTAACCGCGAGTACACGTCATATTTTATTTAGAAGATGCATATGTAACTCCCGGTTATACTACACAACGTATGTGTAACTCCTAACTACACTTGCTTAGATAAGTCATTAAGTGTGTTTTATTAATTGTCTTTGTTGTTCACCTTGTAATTGTTCTATAGTTTTGCTTCTATGGATTTTTTTTTCATCCAACCTAACTCGTGGATGTTTATTTTGTTGCAGATACGTAGGCATTTTGGAATCGAGAAAGATAAGAAGAGAAGATAACATTTTTATTAGAAGATCTCGTAGCTTATTTCTAGGATTTCGTTTTACGTATTTCGTGTTTTAGCTTGTTTACTGTGTTCAATAACAATTGATAAATAGAGAAGTTTTTGTAAATGGAATTATTGTTTCAATTACTAAATATAGGTGTGTAACTTCTAGATACACATTTATTATGGATGTGTAACTTCAAAATACTCATGCCATATGCATGTGTAACTTTTCGTTACACATGCCATATGCCCATGTTAACTGTTTCATGACGTATGAATGTGTAACTTTTGCGTACACATGCCATACAGATGTGTAACTTCTAGTTACACATGCCATACGGATATGTAACTTCTAGTTACACATTCCATATGGATGTGTTGGGAGATGGTGGTGGTGGGAGGCGGTGGACGGCGGCGGCGGTTGGTGGTTGGAGGTGGTGGTGAGAGGCGGAGGTGGTGGTCGGAGGTGGTTTGACTGGCGGTGGTGGTCGGAGGTGGTTTTGACGGTGGTGGTTGGTGGTGGTGGTCGGAGGTGGTTGGTGGCGGTGGTGGTCGGAGGTGGTTGACGGTGGTTGTGGTGGTTGGAACATCATCACATAATATTTTAATAATTTGGGGCCTAGATTTAAATTTTATTTAATTATGGGCTTGACAATATATAAAAGGGTATGGATGTCTTTTAATAATTCGGGGCCTAGATTTAAACTTCTTTTAATTAAGGGCCCCATATTATGGGTTATCCATGGATCGGGCTCCGAGCATAATTTTTTCCAATTATTTTCCCCGGATTTCAAATTACCTCGGTCTAGTTCCCTGACACTCACATCTCCGTGAGTTTTAAAAGTTCCTGAATTTCTTTTTCCGGCCATAGCCATCCACGGACACTCTTCTGTTCATGAAGTTTACATTCTTCTGACTTCCATAAACTCGACTCCTTACTGTCCCTGACCTTCTTCAGCTCAACATCTCCACAGATCCACCTATCTGCATCACCATTAACCAATCACCACAGGCCTAATAAACTCCACTCGAGTTTCCCATTTCGAACTCAATCTCATTGCCATCGACCACAGCCATCTTGCCATACCACTAGCTCCATCAATCATCTTCTATCTCCGATAATGGCAGCACCCATCAACCCATCTCAGTCAACTACCGATGCATCAGTTCCATCACCTTCGGCAGTCATTCTGTCACCGAGATGCTACCATCTTCCCACTTGCTTCTCCGTCGACCAATACAACCCAACTATCACAGAAATACCCGTCCAATCCATCACCACCAGCGATAATCACTTCCCTGATTTACTATAAACTCGAGCTCCTCCAACTTCACAGGCAATGGCAAAAGGACCAGGATATCACAAAGAAACTCCTCGAGCTGAACTCCATTGTCATTGCCATCTTCATCCTCATTCTCGAGCTTCCTCTTTGCTAACACTCCTCAGCTGAACTCGAGCTCCAGTTTTTCACAACTCCAAGACTCTATCAACAGCAACATCGCCTCACAAAACTTCTCCATCCATCGCCAGCCATAGGCGATATCAGCCAATCTTCATTATAATGATGACCACCAACAGCCATCGTAGCTCCCTGTATATACTCGAGCTCGTCTCTACTTCATCACCTCTAGCTTTGCTCGAGCGGTCTTCATCACGAGCAACCACCGAACTCCATGTAAAACCTCTCCATTCCATCATCTTTCATATTCCTTCCATTGATCAAAACAAAGAACAACTCCAAACACTCCATCTTTTTCTCGAGCACCATCAACACCACAAGACCATTCCATGTCGAGTTCCGACTCGATTTTTGGTAACCGCAAAGATCATAAAATCCACAAACTTTGTCACTGAAGTAGCACTTGCCATTACTTCTTCTCCTTCTTCTCTACCTAAGCCGAGCTATCCTCTGTTTTGTCTTTAAACTCTCGCAATAATCGAACTCCATCGATCGCCATGCAACACCACATGCATTAATTCCTCCTTCCGTTGATCACCGGTCTGCGATTCACCGACCACAGCTCCTTCCATCAACAAACCATCATCCCGTGGCCGACGGACTCTATTCAACTGTCGGGTTTTAGAGAACCGACAGCTTCGGGGTTCATCTTCTCGCGGGTCGCCTGAGCAATTCAGTGGGCGCTTCATCAATTCTATGTTAGCTCGCTTCAAATGCTTATAGATTCTTCATACGATGTCGGAATGACCTCGTTCTTTCGCCATTGGCCTCGTATTTTCGTTCTCTTCAAGATGATAGCAAGAACTCATGGATTCAAACGAGTTCCACTTGGTCTTTGGTCCTTCTCCCGCTCGGCTAACTCTTTTTATTGCACAATTAAGTGCCAATTCACTTCTTTTGGATGATTCACCTAGCAAAACACAAATAAGAGAAAACAAACGTAATATACAATAATTTCAAGAAAATATAGCAAATACTAGCATGGATTCGACACAAAATATTTGCAAAATATGCACTTAACAAATTCCCCCACACTTGTCTTTTGCTCGTCCTCGAGCAAACTATCTAAAATACAACAACTCCATGCTCGGCGAGGATACGGTTACTCTTAGCATGAATAACAGGCCTTTAAACCCCTAGGTGTCCCTAGTGGACGAGTTATAGTGTCGTGAAGGTTTACAAGAGGTCTACCTACAAAACCTATATTTCCAACTCCGTCTATTTGTGACAAATTCATGAACGAATCCAAAATGACTACAGGAGGAGGTACCTTGCGCAAATACAATTCATATTCAAATAAATAAAGCTCTAATTAGATAGTCGAACAAGCCACAATGCTAGAAACTAACAAACCACAATCACAATGAAAAGATTAAGAAGATGAATATAGATGTAGATGTTGGCGAATGTTCACAAGTGATCAATGTTTCCCATATCTCGTCATCAAGGTCACTGCCAAGATGAACCTATGCCTATTGGATTGAGCTACATTGGTCAACTCTAGCGCCAACACACTTTGGCATATACAAGGGAACCAAGTGGCCAACAACTTACTTCTACATCAACTCACTGGCATATACAAGGGAACCAGGAGTGACTTTATTCACCAAATATATTACTTTCTTTTCTTTTTCTTTTCTTTTTTCACTTTTTTTTTTCTTTTTTTTTTTTTTCGACGGCATGATTAGATCTTTTGGATCCAAGCGCATGCTTCTTGTCAGCAAGTACGTGATAGTTGCCTTGGATCCTGCATTCCATGCTTGTTTAGGCGACGGAGACAGGGACTACGTTTCACACATACTGCTATTCCCAAGTGTCATTTTTTTTTTAAAGGCATAAAACAAACTAAAACAAACTATACAAACATATAAATGCTCCCCCACACTTAAACTTCACATTGTCCTCAATGTGTACAACCGAAAGTTCTGAATTCTGACGTAACAACAGATAAAACGCAAAAACTGTGCAAATTGGTAAGGAATTTGGAAAAACTCCATTTCACAAAAGTTGTTCATCTACGTGTTTTCTACACAGTGTCAAAAGGGCACAGTGTTTCGATAAACGTTCTGACAGTTATGGTCTCTGGACTGAACTACGCGCAGTCTGAATTTTTCTTCTAAAATAGATTACGGACTCAATGAACTTGAACATGGGGATGCAAATATGATATGAAAAGCTAAGAAAAATAAAATACAAAAGATAGAGATACAAAACCGATGGGTTGCCTCCCATTAAGCGCTTGGTTTAAAGTCGTCGGCCAGACTTTCTTGTTATCGTCCATATACCAACAATCCAAAACTGTAGTCCGCTTGAGAAAACAACCAAATTCTAATAACAACTTAGCACAATTATTAGCATAATATATGAATAGTGAAATTGTTATAGCTTGAAAGTTTCCCCACACTTAGTCCTTTCTACACTCGGAAGTGGATAGAGAACATAAAATAAGGGAACTTCTTCGGGTTCCTCTCGATGAACTCGCACAATGCTAGAATCACACACATAAAGTGGTAGATACTAGAAGTAAAATAATCCTTCAGAATTTTAGAAGCACAAATACCCAATACTAAGTGATGTGGATCAAAAGATTTAAATATGCAAAGGATTAGACAAACCTTCTACAATCTCTCGTACATGATCCTCATCAATCTTAAAGAATTGCAATGAATTATTTACCTCATTTGTATTGTGGTCCTCTATCAAACTATTTAGCCATTCTTCGTCGCTTTATGCTTCAATCAAAATCTCAACATCATTATAATCCTTGGCTAGCTCAATTGGGTCTTCCACAACTTCAACCAATTTGGTTTCATTCTCAATCGTATTTCTTCAACAACCTCGTCATCGGAATCGGAATCATCTCCTAGAAATTCTAGTTCATTGGTGCAAATCTTAAAATCATTGTTTGAGTACGTTACACCATTTATAACAACAGTTATGTCATATTCATTCTCCTCCTTTTGAATAGGCGAGTGAGCGTTATTATGATCCGGAGTTGAAATAACATTACCATTATTGCAAGGATTTTCTGAAGGTTGCTCATCTTCATCAGAGTCTTCGTCACACCTCATAATCTTCAACATCCCAACGACGTTGAAGTTCGTTCAGTATTACCTTGTTAATTTCTTCGAGAGTCTTTTCACGATGCTCCGCCTTCTTCTAATTGATCATATTGCTTAGAAAGTTTTCGGATATTAATACGTTTTCCGCCGTTATTCACGATGGAAAGTTCGCATCAGATCTCTTCTTTTGACATAAATGACGAAAGAACATGATAAAGAGGAGTAGGTCTTTCCACACTCTCCGTCATCTCGCACATTACTAGAAAACAATCGATCATAGTATAACTATCCTCCCATCCCTTTGATTGCTCACTTACATACCCGTCATAAGGTTGTTGATATGTATGAGAGTATCCATAAGGCTCCGTAGGGTATGGTTGGTAGTTATTATATGAATGAGATTGAAATCCAAATTGATTACCACTATAATATGATGATTGGTCTTGTGCTCCGTGCATGTTATGTCCGTAAGGAAACATGACGACTCACAAGAACACAAGAAAAAATTTAAAAACAAAACAAGCTAAACAAATAACAAATCAATTAACAACCGCTCCCGGTAAGGCGGCCTCAAAATTTGATGGGTGTCGTAACCACAACAAATTAATCAATATATTT
This sequence comes from Papaver armeniacum, assembly GCA_023531295.1. Taxonomy (NCBI): domain Eukaryota; kingdom Viridiplantae; phylum Streptophyta; class Magnoliopsida; order Ranunculales; family Papaveraceae; genus Papaver; species Papaver armeniacum. Next base: position 63,786 of record JAJJWW010017664.1, read on the forward strand.
CCCACTAATTAACTAGTAATATAGCGGTAGTAAGGATCGTTCCCACAGAGAGCTGTGTAATTGATATGTTATTTAGTTCAGCAAAATAATAAAAATCACAAAGGGGGATTGTTTTGAAGTGAAATAAAAAGAATAACGAATAAAAGAAAGATATGATCAAGGAATCCTTCGCCGTTACCAAGCGATAACTGGATTAGTATACTTATCTATCTTCGTTAGAACCATTCATCACCAACCGTAGGAAAGCATCTAG
>JAJJWW010017665.1:0-93587 GCA_023531295.1 Papaver armeniacum
CATACAAGTATGTTGAAAGTGATTTACTAGAATCACAAAACAAACATGGGCCAACACATTTAACATCGTCGGAGAAGTTCTGGGTCATATCAGTTTTGACAACATGCGAATGTTGTTTATCACCTGACTTGCGACTGTTCTTCTGAGAGAAACAACAGGAGTTATTCAAATCCATTAAGGGGATTTTGACAGATTTCAAATCCTTAAGCATTGCAATTTCTGCTATGAGATCAGAGTTTATCCGGATTTGTTCATCCAACTTTTTCTGGAGAATAACCATTGTATTATAACTTCTTCTACGATTAGTTTTTAATCCTAGTGAAGCGTTTCTAGAGACGTTTCTGTCCATAGAGTCAGATCGCTACAAACACAGACTTATAAGGTCTTAAATGTGTTTGCCTGCTCTGATACCAATTGAAAAAGTGGGGGTCTAACAACCACACCCAATATTTTGCTTAGCAATCTGTATGGACAAACTCCAATATACTTTCTAGAGAATCAACTAGACAGTCAGACTCAATCTAGATAAAAGTACATCAACGAGTTTATATCTCAATCTCTCGATTTGATCTTTACTCAAGCAAATAAAAATCTGCGAGTCTTTATCAAAGAGAGATGACTTGGATGGTACCAAAGACCAATATCCAAGTGTCAATCAATTTAAATCAACAACCAAAAGGTTGGATATTCTAATTGATTGAACAACGCACAACCTGTGATATTTCAATTATATAAACAAATATAATGCGGAATAGATTTAACACAGACACCAGAATTTTGTTAACGAGGAAACCGCAAATGCAGAAAAACCCCGGGACCTAGTCCAGATTGAACACACACTGTATTAAGCCGCTAAAGACTCTAGCCTACTCCGAATTAACTTCGGTCTGGACCGTAGTTGAACCCCAATCAATCTCACACTGATCCAAGGTACAGTTATGCTCTTACGCCTCTGATCCAAGCAGGATGCTACGTACTTGATTCCCTTAGCTGATCTCACCCACAACTAAGATTTGCTACGACCCAAAGTCGAAGACTTTAATAAACAAATCTGTATCACACAGAAAAGTCTATAGTAATTAAATCTGTCTCCCACGAATAAACCTATGAGTTTTGTTCCGTCTTTTGATAAATCAAGGTGAACAGGAACCAATCAATAACCCGGACTTATATTCCCGAAGAATAGCCTAGTATTATTGATCACCTCACAATAATCTTAATCGCCGCAGCGAAAAAAGATATTGTGGAATCACAAACGATGAGACGAAGTGTTTGTGATTTCTTTTATATCTTTCCTATCATAGATATAAATCTCAAGCCAATTATTACAATTGTACTCGTACGATAGAAACAACAAGATCAGATTACACAACTACAAGAAAAGTAGTATCGGTCTGGCTTCACAATCCCAATGAAGTCTTTAAGTCGTTAACCTGGTTTTAGAAGAAGAAAACCAAAGGTTAAAGGAGAATTGACTCTAGCTTAGCAAACTAGTATCACACGTAAAGTGTGGGGATTAGGTTTCCCAGTTGCTAGAGTTCTCCCATATATAGTCTTTCAAATCAGGGTTTGCAATCAATGTTAGCTTAGTAACAAAGGATTCAACATTCACCGTTAGATGAAAACCTGATTAGATTCAAGCTAATATTTTTCAACCGTTGGATCGAAAACTTAGCTTGTTACACACATACGAAATGTTCAATTTTGGGTTTATGAACCGTACCCAAACATTAAAATTTTTTGGTTCAACAATAGTCAACCAAATGGTTAGCCATATGAACACTCTCATATCAACCATATTCTTCTTCACCATAACTAGTTCAAATGACTCAAATGAACTAGTTAGAGAGTTGTTCAATTGCTTATATCTTATGTAATTACACAAGACACAATCGAAGCAAAAACGGTTTGATTCACTCGAATCGGTTCATGAACTTTATAGCCATGGTTTGCAAAAGATTTCCTTAGTTTATATAAACATGAGTTCAAGAACAACCAGTTTTAGATATAACCTACTCAAGTTCGCGGACTGGGTTCGCGGACTTAAGCTCATGGAAGGAGTACACAAACTCCAGCAGAAATTCTCGGGTGAGAACTTCCGCCAGTTCGCGGACTGAATTCGCGGACTTGGCTTGCGCCACTTTCATTTCTCTTGATCAACAAAGTTCGCAAACTTTGGTTCAAGGAATAAGGACTTATACATATATGTGTTTCCACAACAATGCTTATATCCTACCAATGGTTATGTAATCTAAACTCTCATTTCAATCATTGAAATATTCTCAGAGAACGTTATATAGCCGTTATTCACAGACCATTTTTCATCAGAGCAATTTCCAAAGTTATTGAAACATATCATGACTTTCGTCACTAGGTAAAGATGAATTCGGTTAAAGCGAAAGCTTACCAACACATATTTCGAAAAATAGATAGGCGAGTTAAACTCGGCTCGAAATAGCAAATGTGTATAATGAAAGTCTATACGTCTAAACGACTTTTGTCTCAAGAGTAGGAGATAGAGTAAATAGTCTTTTGAGTGACAGATAAGTTCAAGTCTCCACATACCTTTTAGTCAATGAAGTTCCACCGGTTCCTCGAGTAGTCCTTCGTCTTGTATGATGATTTCCATGGAGTTCTTGAGCTCAACTACACTTTTTATCCTAGTCCGAGACCTTTAGATACATAGGCTAGAAATCAACACTTATAGTTTTGATCACTAACATTGACAAACATGCTTGAGATAGTAACGCATGCGAGTTCGACTGAGCAGTGCTCTAACAGGACTAGAAGACCAAGTTCAACTCATCCAAATTCAGAATTTCTTATCATCATCTTGAATAGAATTCAATTATGAAGTGAACGGCGAAAGAATGAGGTCATTCCGAGTTTGGACGAAGAAGTTACGGCCAAAACAGTCGAGACGAAAAACAGAGATCTACAACACGACTTTCGGCATTGCTAAAGCAATACCAAAAGTGGCCATATTTTGGGCAGAATAGGTGTATTTTAGACCCTAACTTTCGGCGTTGCTTTGGGGTATTCGACAATGCCGACTGAGACAAACCTATGGGGTCCCTTTTGACGTATTTTGACTTCCAAATCAAGGAAACACGGTCCCGGATGGATTCTAATACCTAGATCCCATGAAAACTATATAAGAGGACTTCCACAACAATTAGAGGATCACACATCTCATATATACTTTTGTTCTTCATAAAATATTTTAGGGTTTACCCCTTTAGGGGGAAACCGGGTAATTGTGTAATCATAAGAAGTTAAACCTTTGTTGATTAAGGATGAATTCAATGTTCTAGCGCGAAGCTTTATTAGTTATATAAATCTATTCGGAATTTTAATCACATAATCGTTTGTTTTCACTATTTCTAGGGTTTATGATTGATTAATTAGATTGTTTGGAGTGCACGTTGGACTAATCTATTGATCATTATATTGCTAGTAAAGGCTTAGGATATCTGTGTAATTGTTGAATACTCCTTACACAAGTGGAGAACGTGAGACCTCAAAGAGGGATTATGTGGAGCAATCATGTGTGAAGACAACACTAGTAAGTGGACCTTGCGATAAGAGTCTAACTGCTAAGATCAACCTAAGTTCACATAACTTAAAGCTTTTGTTGGGTTACACCTTGAGTGCGCTACTATTTGGTGGTTCAGTTGGATAGAACTTGATATGCGAGCACTTTGGTATCAAGTTACATAAGGGACTTTGGGGATAGCACTGCGCCAACTGCTTTCCTACGGTTGGTGATGAATGGTTCTAACGAAGATAGATAAGTATACTATTGAGTCAACGTTTGGTAACGGTGAAGGACTCCTTGATCATCCCATTCATCTTATTATCTTTTTATTATCTTTTTATTTAATTCATAAACCAACCCCCCTTTTACGTTGTTTTGGTATCTAAATAACATATCAATTACACAACTCTATGTGGGAACGATCCTTACTACCGCTATGTTACCAGTTAATTAGTGGGAAATATCTTGATTAATTTGTTGTGGTTACGACACGCATCAAATTTTGGCGCCGCTGCCAGGGAACAATTGCTAATTGATTTGTTATTTGTTTAGCTTGTTTTTTCTTTTTGATTTTTTATTTTGATTTTCTCTTTTGTTCTTTTGAGTCGTCATGTTTCCTTACGGAGATAACATGTATGGAGCACAAGATCAATTAACATATAATAGTGGTAATCAATATGGATTTCAGTCTCATTCTTATAACAACTACCAACCATCCTATGGGTATAATCAAAACCAATCTTTTGGTTACAATCAATGCCCTACAGAACCTTATGGATACTCTCATACATGTCAACAACCTTATGAAGGGCATGTAAGTGAACAATCACAAGGATGGAAGGATAGTTATATTTCTAATCAATTGTTTTCTAGTAATGTGCAGATGACAGAGAGTTTTGAACTCAAAACTTATGATAGTATAACCAAACCCACTCATATTGCTCATATTTCACCTATTCAAAGGGAAGAGTTGCGGTCTAGGTATTCTATTGTGAGTAATGATAGAAAACGTGTAAACATCAGAAAACTTTATAAGAGATACAATCAACTGGAAGAAGATGGAGCATCAGAGGAGACTCTTCAATAAATTGAAAGGGTCATGAAAATGGAATTCCAGTATCGTTGGGATAGTGAAGATTATGAGTTTGACGAAGATTCTGATGAAGATAAGCAACTTTTAGAAAGTTCGTGCAATAATGGTAAAGTTATTCCAACTCCGGATCATTATAACGATCACTCTCCTATTCAAAAGGAGGATAATGGATATGACATAACCGTTGTTATAAATGGTGTAACGTACTCAAACAATGATTTTAAGATTAACACCAATGAACTAGACTTCCTAGGAGAGGATTCCAATTTCGATGATGAGGTTTTTGAGTAGAAGATGATTGAGAATGAAACCTAATTGATTGAAGTTGTGGAAGACCCAATTGAACTTGTCAAAGAATATAATGATGCTGAGATTTCGGTTGAAGTAGAAATTAAAAGTTTGATAGAGGACCACGATCTACTTGAGGTAAATCACTAGAGATAGAAGATGAGGATCTCGAACAAGGTTTGTCCAATCCTTTGCATAATTCTATATCTATTGATCCTTTCCATCCAATTGATTCTCAAAGAGTTGTTAACCCAACTTTTAAGAAAATACCTCACTTAGGATTGGAGTTATGTGCTTCCAAAGTTTTTACGGATTATTTTACTTCTAAGTATCCACCACTTGATGTGTTTGATTCTAGCATTTTTCAGGTTCACCAAGCTGAAGAACCTTTTGAAGTTCCTAAATTCTATGTTCTCTATCCACTTCCGAGTGTAGAAAGGACTAAGTGTGGGGGAAACTTTAATAAAGTGATAGCTTCTATATTTATATCTTGTGCTAATGTTTTCATGAAGCTGTTATTAGAATTGCAGATTGTTGTCTGGATGGACTACCAGATTTTCAGATTGTTGGTGTACGGCCGATAACGAAAAGGTCAGGCTGAGGACGTTAAACTAAGCGCTGAATGGGAGGCAACCCATAGGTTTTGTATTTTCTATCATTTTGTTTTTAGTTTTCTTCATTTGCATATCATATTAGGATTTCCCACCTAAATTTTACTTAGGACGAGTCAATTACATTGAGGACAATGTAGAGTTTAAGTGTGGGGGAGTGTTTGGATATTTTGCATATAGAGTTTTTAGCCTTTTTGAGTCGATTTTTTCAAAATTTTGTAAATTTTTGCATAAAACCTCCAACTTGTAGAGATTTTAGAGTCACTAGCATACTTCTAGGTATGTTTACATAGAGAATTCTGACCGACATAACTGAACTTGGAAGTGTTAGGGAACTACGTTCGGATTTCTTGCTTATTAGAGTGTTAAATAATGGATTTTATCATGCCGGTGATGCAAATGAGGTGCAGAGGGTAATGCATTATTAGAGTTGTTAATCAATCATTAGTGGAGACTACTTATTTTCATATCAACTGAGGCACCAGACCAGATTTCTTTGTATATGACTAAAGAGCTTTTTTTTGAGTGTGTGTCACCGTACGTTAATTCCGGGTAGAATGGTGAGCTACCCAACTTCCCACCAATAGAAGCATTACTTTTTGATCTCTTGAGTGCTAATTTTGTCAATCATGAGGGTGACGTCTATAGATGAAAACCACCTTCTTGTAGTTTAATTTGCAGTTAGCACCATTCTCTCTCTCGCCAACAACAGCTCCATAGAAACACCATCATCATCAACAAGCGGAGAGACATCAAAATCTACAAGGAAAGTTGAAGACGTTTGAGGTTTACAAGCACCAATATAAAGAAAAGCAAAGAATTTCATATCCAAGTTAAGCAACATACAATGAGCGCATTTATTATACATGTTGAAGACTTACATATATATAATGAGCGGAATTATATATCAAAGTGGAAGACTAAGTGCAAGAGCGAAGAAAATTAAAAGGTGAGAATTATTGAAGTTTATGATATGAGACAATACAAGTTGTGAAGAATCAAGCGGTAAAGTACTTCACCATGGCCATTTTCATTGTTATTTTTGTATTATTTTTCTTGTCTTAAGAAAATTTAAAAAAAAAATGAAAAAAAAAAATAGATGAGAAAAATTTGTTATTTTGATTTTATTTATTTAATAAGGCCGTGGGGAAGGAAGAAAAATCTATAAGGAAGTTTCAAGCAACAAGGAATAGAAGAAAAGAGTTAGAATTGTCAAAGTTTTATGAAGTTCAAGAGTTTATCATCATTAGTTGAAGACCGAAGACGAAGACCAAGAAGATGAAGAAGACGAGCTGAAGACTACCTTTCTATTGGATGTGAAGGTGGTAAGTACTCCCATCCTCGCAATAATGGTTGATTTCCTTTCTTAGAGATCATCCGAAAATGTCTTTATTTTTCACAATTTTGTGGAGTCTCCAGAAATAATTCGGAAGGTCTCCTTCCCACCATTCAACGTGTGTAGGATTTCTCTCTTCATTCCTACCTGCACACATGTGAGACCCAATAAAAAAGTCGTCTTATTGAGTGCAATTATCATAAAATCCTTTTAAGTGAGGCAGAAGTCGAGGCGAAATGCTTATTGATCGCTCTCAAACACGCATTCTCTCATTATGGTGTGGTTATTTCTTACTCAACATTTAAGAATGAGAATATATTCTTTGGTATTTCTAACTTCTTATTACTAGCATGTAGAAACTCTATGTCCTCATAGCTCTTTGGATGCTTGGGAAGCTGGAACGCTTTGAAGTTGGAGTAGGTTTTGTGGGTATACCTCTCGTAAGCCCTCAAGAGACTATAACTCGTCCACTAGGGATACCTAGGGGTTTAAAGGCATGTTGCATTTGCTAAGTGCATCCATATCCTCGACGACATGGAGTTGTTATATTTAGGTAGTTTGCTCGAGGACTTGCAAAATCTAAGTGTGGGGAATTTGATAAGTGCTTAATTTACATGTTTAGAATGTCAATTACATACGTGTTTTAGCTATAATTCTTGCATATTACTTGTTATTATGATTATTTCTAGTTTATGTGTCAAATCAGGTGAATCATCCTAAGAAGACTGAAAAAGGCTACAAAAGAGCTATAAAGTGAAGTTCTCAAAGATCCAAGTGTCTAAAACCGAAAGAAGTGGAAGAAGTGCGACAAAAATGAGCAAAGAAGGTCGAAAACATAAGAAGGACTATAAGACCAAGTTCAACTCATCCAAATTCAGAATTTCTTATCATCATCTTGAAGAGAATTCAATTACGAAGTGAAAGGCAAAAGAATGAGGTCATTCCGAGTTCGGACGAAGAAGTTACGACCAAAACAGTCGAGACGAAAAACAGCGATCTACAGCACGACTTTCGGAATTGCTAAAGCAATACCGAAAGTGGCCATATTTCGGGCAGAATAGGTGTATTTTAGACCCCAACTTTCGGCGTTGCTTTGGGGTATTCGACAATGCCGACTGAGACAAAATTATGGGGTCCCTTTTGACGTATTTTTACTTCCAAATCAAGGAAACACGGTCCCGGGTGGATTCTAATACCTAGATCCCATGAAAACTATATAAGAGGACTTCCAAAACAATTATAGGATCACACATCTCATATTATACTTTTGTTCTTCATAAAATATTTTAGGGTTTACCCCTTTAGGGGGAAACCGTGTAATTGTGTAATCATGAGAAGCTAAACCTTTGTTGATTAAGGATGAATTCAATGTTCTAGCGCGAAGCTTTATTAGTTATATAAATCTATTCGGATTTTTAATCACATAATCGTTTGTTTTCACTATTTCTAGGGTTTATGATTGATTAATTAGATTGTTTGGAGTTCACGCTTGATTAATCTATTGATCATTCTATTGCTAGTAAAGGGTTAGGATATCCGTGTAATTGTTGAATAATCCTTACACAAGTGGAGAACGTGAGACCTCGCAGAGGGATTCTATGGAGCAATCATGTGTGAAGACAACACTAGTAAGTGGACCTTGCGCTAAGATTCTAACTGCTAGGATCAACCTAAGTTCACATAACTTAAAGCTTCCGTTGGGTTACACCTTGAGTGCGCTACTACTTGGTGGTTCAGTTGGATAGAACTTGATATGCGAGCGCTTCGGTATCAAGTTACATAAGGGACTTTGGGGATAGCACTGCGCCAGCTGCTTTCCTACGGTTGGTGATGAATGGTTCTAACGAAGATAGATAAGTATACTATTGAGTCAACGTTTGGTAACTGCGAAGGACTCCTTGATCATCCCTTTCATCTTATTCTCTTTTTTGGTAACTGCGAAGGACTCCTTGATAAGTATACTTTATTGCGGGTACATACTAGCAGAATGTTTGTTTTTTGCTGACTCGACTTCTGGATCTGACTCGGTCCGAGTCAGATGCCAAATTGTTTGTTTTTAAAGTTGAGTTAGATTTGGCCCGCGACCTGACTCAGATCTAACCCATGATTCAGACTCATTTGAGTCAGGGAAAAAAATGCCCCTAAATCATGGGACCAACCCACTAACTCACATATTTTTGAGTCAAATGAATTAGATCGGACTCAAAAAAGACAAACATATTGAGTTAGATCCAGATGAGTCAGGTGATTATAATTAGATCCTGATGAGTCAAATCGAAAAAAAATAAAAGATGATGTAGGTTAATACTAGGATATTGATTTCTAAGATCGTCCAAGTTAACCTTGTATTTATAATTAGGTATCAGATCTTTATTGTCGATTTATGCTACTGATTATGACAAGTTTGTCCATACAGGTTTCTGAATTAAGAATTGATGGTGTATTTGGTACCCCCTCTTTTTCACTTAGAGTATTCAAAGCTGGACTAAGTCGCCTTGCAGTTTTCCTCGTTAACAAAATCTTGTGTGTTGTGTGATTTTCTTTGCTTCCGTGTTGTATTGCTTTGTCTTTGCAATTAAATTAAATAAACTTGTATGTTAATCTATATACGTTTGATTTCGAACTCAATCTATATATCAAGTATACATCTTTTTGAAATTTTCTTTTGACATTTGTTTGTCTTTATAAGATTATACAAGATGTATTTGTTGTAGGATAATATCAGGAAAAAAATTGTGGAGCATTTCGTACCCTCGTCATTTTAACAATAAACCTATTCTTTCTGATTAAAATAAACCTATAATAGCAAACATTTCCATTTATTTGAAACAAAGAAAATAGTATTTTCAAGACCTCTGTTATTCCCGACGGATTATCATTAATTTATTCTAGTTATTTTATGTGTTTTAACTAGATTCTTATTGACCAAATAAAGAAGCCATAATTTCTAATTGCTACACGAATAGTTAACGAAATAAAATAATATTCCTTTGGTCTTCTGGCATCTGACCATCCACAATATAATATAATTTTTCTCACAATAGGCTTTACTAAATCTAAATTATAGCATATATGTTATAGTGAAATGTCAAATTTGGCAACCCAAATAACCATTATCATTTACAACCGGGCTCTTTTTTTTAGAAGGAGTGTGTTTCCGGCTTCTTCACGGAAAGAATTTGGCTGCCATACGAAATTTGAGGTTGAACATGTCATATGGTTTATTTTAAAGAGCCTTTTTGTGATTGTGCTTGATCTTAGAGACGGAGTAACGGTGAAGCTCAACTCAATCTCATAATTAGCCTAACCCGAAACTCCCCTAGTAGAATTAAAAAAATAATCCCCATTAATAGCATTGACTTGCTAATTGTTATAGCCAAATCTAGAGACGGGCCTAACAAAGGGCTAACCCGAGCTATAACCGTCCCTATTTTTGGCCCAACAACTTTTTGTGTAGGAATATTTTAAGAAAGTTGTAGTTAACTCACCCGTGTTTATGTAGTTTTAGCTTAAATAATCTTTTGCCCATATTTAAGAAGTAGTAAAACACTTATCTATCTATTTATTTCCCATTTTTTTAATGAACCATAATTGTTTTCTACAATCACCTTTTGTTATTAATTTTGTAAATTTAATTTCTTACTTATCGGTTAATCTAGTATTTTACGAGAAAATCCAAGTTTACCTTTAATTATGCAGTTCATTCTAAGAAAAATTTCAGTCGTCTTTCACCACATAGACTACCGACAATATTCTAGCCTATCCTTGGAAGATTTCTGAGTCTATCCCTAGCTAAATCTATGGCTAAATTTAGCTTTCACCCGACACCATTGGGATTATCTTAGGGATGAGCATTTACAGTAAAAACTCTATATATTAATAGCCTTGGGACTTCACAAAATTATTAATATATGAATTTTATTAACCTAGCATTTTTAGGGGCGACCCCGAAAGAATTAGGGGCGACCAATAAAACAAAATAGGGTCACCCAAACGTAAAACGAAGCCACCCCTTATCTCTGATTTTTCCAAATGGCTAATATGCCCTTCAATAATCGGTAGCCAACACAAGAATCGTTAGTTAACAAAAATAATCGGTAGATAATTTGATAATCGGTAGTTGGTGTATATATATGTAGTGTTTGGATTTGTTTTTTGAGTTATTTAGTTTTGAAGTTTAGAGTGGGAGAAGAAGAAGAAGAAGAAGAAGAAGAAGAAGAAGAAGAAGAAGAAGAAGAAGAAGAAGAAGAAGAAGAAGAAGAAGAAGAAGAAGAAGAAGAAGAAGAAGAAGAAGAAGAAGAAGTGAGAGTAAAACCATTTTTTTCTTAAATCCATAACAAACATGGATGGGTATGAAGAAGAAGGTGAGAAACATCATGAAGAATATCATGTTGAAGGTTCAATAATGATTAGAGAGACGATTGAATACATTCAACGCCATTAACATCCCAGAATTGGTAGATTATATAATATGTTATCCACCGATTATACTCTTTTGTTCTAATAGAGAAGTACAATCGGTAGATAAGTGATGTTCAATATCTACCGATTGTACAATCGGTATATAAGTGATGTTCATTATCTACCGATTGTGTAGTCGTCCCAAATCTTGTTTTCTCAAAACTAATGAAATTTTGAATTTCTCTATTTTGACAATCGGTAGATAAGTGATGTTTAAAATCGGTAGATAAGTTATTGTAGGATCAGAATATCTACATTTTTGGCGCTAGAAACAGGGAGGAGTAAAGGATTTATCCTTCCTGTAATTTGTTGGTTCAAGAAGTTTCCATGAAGATTAATTATTGTTCATATTTTTCTAGATCTACAAAGTTTAAGTTCAAAAATGGAAATTTCATGGAAGAAATCACACTTTCAGGGAGTAAACATCATCAACAATTCAAAGATATGAAAAGAATAAGAGAAAAAAATTAGTTTCTGTGGTGAAATTCACGGAAGAAAACCAAGGTTTCAATGGAAGATTTCCATGTTCAGGAGAAAAAGCAAGAGGCAAATTGCTGAAGGAAATAAAGGAAGAACGAAGATAAGGATAAGAACAAAACGCTGTGATTTCTATCACAAACATAAATTCGCATAGATGGTTTGAGTTGGAGCGAATAAGCAAGAGGTCACGGGTTCGAATTCGCAGAGACACATATTTTTTATTTTTCAGTGGCGAATAAGAGAATAAAGAAAAAAGTTATGAGTTAATTTCGCAGAGGAGTTCTTGAACAGTTGGTCCAAAGAGCAATATATGCGTTCGTGGTTGCAAGTTCGAATTCACTTGCGAGCATAATTTTCTTCTTTTTACAGAGGGGAAAAAATGGATAATTTCGCAAGGTTGTTTCATTATTTCGCAAACAAGAGGCAGCACAGTTGGTTATTTGCGAAGTTAATGAGTTCATGGTCGCGAGTTCAAATCCCAACGAATGTGTATTTTTCGCAACAGTATTTCGCAAGAAGAAAGTAGGTGATTATTTCGCAGAAACACTTCGCAGAGGCAGGGCTAGCACAGTTGGTCAGGAGACATGAATGCAAGCAGTAGGTCGCAGGATCAATTCTTGCTTCTCGCACATTTATTTTTGTTATGCGAAATTTCGCACGAACTTTGATTATTTCGCAAAGAAGAAAGTTGATGATTATTTCGCAAGTTAATTTCGCAATAAAGGGTTAGAATAGTTGGTATGGTGCGAGAAAATCCAAGAAGCAGGTCAAGGGTTCAAATCTCATTTCTCATACTTCTTTTTGCTGCGCGAAGTTCATGCATTTCAAGGCATTTATTCACTTCTTTGGCATCAACAGTGAATCACATAAAAGCTAAGTACCACTTTCCTTGAACATTTTACTTTTACAGAAAATAAAAGATTCTTGATTTGATTTACAAAACGCGATACAATCGATCACAAAGAGTAATTACAAAGATTTCACGATTACAATAATTCGAGAAAAATCTCGCAGATATTACAAAAGAGACCGAGAAAAATCTCACACAAATCAATTTATATATTTCCCTTAAATACTTGCTTTGTTTCAAATGAGAATGATATCCAACATGGAGAGTAGTAGCGGGCAAACCTTTGTGGCGTACACCCTAGTTCGCGAACAATATTCGCAAGAGGCAATGTACCTAAAGTGCGTCATATAAGGGGGTACCTATTAGGATCATTTCCATGAAAGATGTTTATCGGATGAGACGAAACAAGTTATACAAAGGAAATCAAAACAAAGAAAAACGATTTGAACTTGCAATTAAATGAATATTTTTGATAAAAGAAATGTTGAATACTAATCTAAATTCTTATTTGCATTTCAAAGATTGCATGAGGCAAGAGAACGTGGAGTAAAATTTCGCAATACATCTTATTCGCAATCAAGGACGGATACTTCTTATACTTCTCAAAGGATACTTCATAATTCTAATATATTTCGAGGATTAAGTACTTCTTATACTTCTTCAAGGATACTTCATACTTCTTATACTTCAAGGGTTGATACTTCTTATTTATTTCACAAAGCTTCGGAACTCCGCAAAAGAATAGAGGCAAGTACGTACTTTTCAAGTCCAGTATTCTTGCGCTCGTTCCTTCATCAACAAAGATCAAAGACTACTACAACAACGGATTTTTTCTTAAAGATCGCTCTTCAAGCAATATTCAAGAAAAAAGAGGCAAAATGTAGGAGCAGAATCTCGCAACAACTATGTGCTAGCGAAATTGTGACTAATAAGAATTCGCGAAGACTTCGCAGAGTACTTAAAGAATGACGTAGCAGATGATATCAGCATAATTCATGAGGAAAGTGTGAGTAACTTGTGAAATTATAGAGTGAACCTGCGAGAAGGTGACAAGAGCTTGCGAGAATATGAGCTGTATGTGAGTCGTCATCCACTATGTAAACACTATATAAAGAGGAGAGCAGGAGAGAGAAAGGAGAGGATAATTTTGGTAAGAGAGATAGAGAGATATTATTTCGAGAGAGATATTTTAGAGAGAGAAAGACTTTATTTTCTTTATCATCTTCTTCCCAAAAAACTAGATCTAGAGCTCTACAAAATATCCATTAATGGAGATTCTAAATGTAATACTAATGTAATTCCAAAAATCATAGTGAAGAACCATGGATGTAGATCACATTGATCGAACCATGTAAAAAAATTTGTGTGTCTATTTATATTTCTAGTATTTATATTTGAGATTTAGGTGATTATTAAGATTTAGATCTACAAAATATTATAGGGGGTGTGTTGTAGGAAATCTTGCAACTACAGTTATGTTTATTATCTACCGATTGTGATAGTCGTCCTAAATTCATAATTTCAAAAAAACTAATGAAATTTTGAATTTCTCTATTTTCACAATCGGTAGATAAGTGATTTTTATTACCTACCAATTGTACAATCGGTAGATAAGTTATGTTCATCATCTACCGATTGTGATAGTCGTCCCAAATTCATAATTTCAAAAAAACAATGAAATTTTGAATTTCTCTATTTTCACAATCGGTAGATAAGTGATGTTAATTATCTACCGATTGTTTAGTCGTCTCAAATCTTGTTTTCTCAAAACAAATGAAATTTTGAATTTCTCTATTTTCACAATCGGTAGATAAGTGATGTTTATTATCTACCGATTGTATCCAAAATCCTCTATTTTTTGAATTTTGGTTGAGCCTATAATTGGTAGTAAATGAAGTTATCCTGACTTCCGATTATACAGTGGCTCTCTTTGCCAAAATCCTACTATATTCGGTAGTCAAGATAGTTCATATGACTAACGAATATGGATTAGCCCAAAATTAGATTTTGCAAAATTCCTTTTTTTTTTTTTGAATTTTTGAGTATCCTATAATCGATAGTAAACGAATTTATCATTAACTTCCGATTAATAGTAGCCCCAAATACGCATTTAGCACAAATTCATATCAATCGGTAGTCTCTGTGTGTTTTTTAACTACCGATTATATTACCAATAATCGGTTTATAAAAATAATTATTTTACTTCCGATTATTAAAGGGCATTAAGGTATTCTACTAACATTTAGGACATCCCATAACCTTGTCTATGGGTTGGGGATAAAAATATCGCCCCTAATTCTTTCGGGGTCGCCCCTAAAAATGCAAGGTTTATTAATATAGGGAGGTATACCAAAACAAATAATGTTTTTTGCTAATTTAAAGTATGTAAATGATAATGGATATGTATGTCTTCCTTAATCATCTAAATGAGAAACAAGTCATACATGCTTTAACCAAAGAAGAAATCATCAATGAAATTAGACAAGAAGCAAATGGAGATAATCATGATAATGATAGTACGGAAATACCAAAAAACATGGAATTAGACAAGAAACAAAGGGAGGTAATCTTGATGATGATAGTACAGAAATACTAAAAGTTTTATGTCAAAAAGCTTTAAACATGCTCGACAAGTTGGAAATGTTTTGGCTTCAATAAGAAGGTGCCCATAGCATTGAGGTATTATGCATCCGCAAATCAAAAAGTTACATCATTTTCTCAAAAAACTATAGATTCATCTTAAATTTCGATGTAACAAGATCTATAAGTTTCCAATAATGACGATTATATTAATATATGGAGGTAAATTTCTTATGGCGGGACTAGAAAAATCTATTAATATTAAAATATGGAGGTTACTATTTATAACTGGCCCAAATTGGGATTATGATTTTTTATTTAGAAACGGGTACCTAGCTCAGCTGGTCATCCTCGTTCCCCAAAGTTTCATGCACTCCAGAAGGTCCCAGATTCGAGCCCCCAATGGCGTAATATTGCAGAAATTAACATGGAATGTAGAGTTAGTTTGCCCCCCTTGTGACACAATCTCAGCCCCTTCATCCGCTTCGGCTCCCTTGGCTAGGTTACCCATGAGACTCGCTGGTAGGCTAGCTCAGCAACCCGTTCAATTAATGTAGTAGTACATTGTTGGATCTTAGAGCTTCTCCAATGGTCATGTGGTCAGGTTCATATGTGGCGTTGTGGGAAGACATCCTCTATCTTATTTGGTAACCAATTTTCCTAATTATAAGGGGAGAAAAAAATCTTCTCCAACCAGTCTGCGTTTTTATCTCCATCTTTGCCTAGTTGGCACATATTATCAAATTTGACGAAATATTTTATTTCATTGGAAGAGAAGAAAATAGGTTGCACAATACCGAATACGTTAGGGTATAAAATTGATCAGCGATCCAATTTGTAACACGAGATTCATGATTCAATCTAATTTACAAACCATTTTATTAAAAAAAACATGGGATCCATTAAGATAACACAAAATTGGTTAAAAAGACCAAAATCAACAAATCCTGGGTGAAAAAGACATCTAGATTTTGATACTGTTTAAATGGACAAAAATACAAAAATAGCCAGGATGTAACCAGTTTCATCCTACCCATTTTCAAATACTTTTTATTTTTTTTAATTCACATCAGGATGCATCCAGTTTCATCTTTGCTATTTTTTAAGTTTAAATCAGGATGAATCCAGTTTCAGCCTTGCTATTTTTTTTTTGTGGGAATGTTATTAACACCCCTACTATCCACGGGTCCATCAAAAATACCCTCATCAGACTTTATAAATACCCTTGTGGCATAATCGAAATTTTATCTGAAATCATAAATATAATAATTCCCCTTTTAGCCTTTGTGTCATAACAGCTTCTTCGTCTCTATCGAACTTCTTCTTCATTTCTGTCAAAACACTCGACAAAAATCGCTCCCACTATCTCCATCGTTCCAACCACCATCCCGATGCCTCCACCATAACCAGCACCACCACCTCTGTTACCTCCGTTACTATTATCAGTATATCCATTTCGATTTATATGTTAGATTTAAACTTGATTAAACCTAATCTAGAGCATCCGAAACATCAGATTCATCTCGATTTCAACTGGATTTGGATTGAAAACCCTAAAACCGATAATTAAAGTTGGTTTTTAAAGATTTATCTGCATCGATTGGGAAGAAAGGATGAAAATCGTCATCAATTTATTGGATCTGAAGATTCAATCATCCAAAACGAATAAAAATTGAATATCTTCTTTGTCATGCTTAAGTTTCTGCTGCCGGTGGCGGTATTATAACTAGTGGTGTTGTACATGGAAAGAGGTTAGACCCAGAAAAGTGAAATTGATCGAGACTGTGGTGGTTCTGGTTGGAATGGTGAAATTTGGGGATAAAGATAGTGGTGGTTCTCATTGCTTGTTGTGGTGGTGGATAATAACTGTGATTATGGATAGTCATTTCAAGTGTTTTTATAAGGAGCTAGTTTCATTTTGAAGAAATTAGGTCTTAAAAGAGTTGTTGCTGCTGGTACACTAGCAGGTATACAATCCCAAATCCTCTTTTGTATTTTTATTTTACTTTGATGGAAAATTAATGATATGGGGTTTTAAGCAAAATTATATAGTTTCTTGATTCTTTTTAAACCCTAACTTCGATAATTTTAGAAGATTTTTTATTTTGGTATCCGGGTGACTAGTGGCTAGATAGAAATAGATTTAAGATTGTGTTGAAACATTTTGACTTATTCTGTGGATGGTTGAATTAAATTCATATGGAGTTCAAATTACTCTTACAAATGTAGCGACAATGAATATAGGGAATTTTTTTGGCCACTGGAACTCCTTCACTTTTTACGTACACACTGCTCTTTGATCCATATACTAGATAGCAATAGGAAATAGTGATTCGGAAACATGTTTAATGTTATCATGGAGAAGTTTAATACTAGGCATTAGTGTTCTAAATGTGTGAATCATTTCGCGGTGAACCTTATTTAAGACACCATTTGTTTTTGTTTCCCTATTCCTATTAGATGGAATTCTACGTTATAGTTTTGATGAATGCTTTTTACCATAAACGAATGTCCTGTATAAATTTTTGGAGGATCATTAGAAGAATCTACAGAACTGTTGTTGGTTGCACAGTGAATACACTTGTAATTTACCACGGAGTACACTCTTCTGACACTAAAGCAGGTTGCTTGCTATGTACTTGTTTTTTGTGTTGTAAGAATTGGTGGATACACTTTTTATACTAGGTTTACTGCATGGTACGATCAGTACTGGTTTGTTTGCTTTGTTTATCTATCATGGTTTACTGCATAATTTTTTTACCTAGTCAATATAGACTAGATACAAATGTTGTTCCACCGTTGGTTTAGGCACTAATAGGAAGCTTGAGAAAGATAGTGATTGGGCCTATATTAGTTGTTTCGCTCTTATTATCATCCATGGTTCAGAAAATAATTTACCCAGTGGAGGATCCAACTGATTACAGGAAATTTGTCTTTTCTGTAACTTTTTTTGTTGGTACATTTCAACCTTCTTTTGGATTGTTATGGTGAATTTTAATTTCTTTTTGTTGTAATTATCAAAATATGAACATATAAGTTTAAATTTAGATAATAATCACCAATTTCTTTGTTTTTTTTTTTTTGATAATTTTCTTTCACATAACAATCCAAAAGCAGGTTGTTGGTTTCATGGAGGTGCAGCTATTGTTTTTGGAATACAACAACTAAAAAGGACTACTGATGTTATCTGTCGATCAATTCATGGTCCAGTAAGTTCTGTTTACATGAAACTTGTTCTTGTTGAAATTATGTCTCTATGTCAGATCAATAGAACCGAATTCTTTAGAAGCTTTGTTTGAGTGGCTTTTGTGTTTACATTTTTGGGTTATACTTCTTTCAAAGAAATTTTAGGTTGTGAAGGAGATAGTTCTAGGTTGTTTGTTGGTTGACATGTTTGGTATGTATTACTTTTTAGTGTACATTGGATGTGATTTTGATATGTTGTTCTGTATTGACGAATCTGTGGTGCAATGGTAGCATAACTGACTATATGTCAGAAGATGTGTTTTGACTCACGCCAGGTTCATTCAATTGTATGTAGTTTTTCTTTTTGGAGACAACTTGTGCTAGTTACCTCCATATTCCGAAGACAACTTGTGCTAGTTGCTTCCATATTTGGATACAACTTGAACAAGTTTCTTCTAGATTTGGAGACAACTTGGGCTAGTTGCTTTCACTTTTGAAGATAACTTTGGGTTAGTTTCCTCCACATTTGACGTTGGTTTCTGAATATTTTGAATGGAATTCTCAATGTTGGGGGACCAAATGTTGTTTGATACTGCAGTTACCGTGAAGGGGTTCGCAAGAATAGGAAGTGTGGTCGATGTAGAATGCTTGCACATCACAATCATCAAACATGCCAGAGACCTCCATTGGCTGCTCGTGCACTAACATTCCGAAGGCGGGTGCAAACTTCAAATATCAGGAAGACTATTTTCCATGAAGCTTTGTCATGCTTTGGTCTGTCTTTGTTTTGATTTTTTTTTTCAGTATTTTTTTCTGAACTAGTGTGTTGCAGGTGTTCTAAACAATTTTGTTCTAGGTTTTTATGAATTGAATTTTCTTTTTTGTTTTTGTTTTTGTTTTGTTGTTTTTCCATGTAAGATTGTCTATTACAGGCTGATGTTGGTCTGGCTCCAACTTTGGAGACAACTTGTTCTAGTTGTTCCTAGATTTCGAGCCAACTTGAAGCAAGTTGCTTTCAGGTTTGGAGACAACTTGAACAAGTTACTTCCGTCTTTGAACAAGTTGCCTCTAGAAAAAAATCGTGAGGGTCAGTTTGTATTTTTATCTACCTACTCTTAGTAATGTGTACCTGCAATCATACAACAATATTGTATAATGTTTACATCTAAATATTCATTGAACAATGATATTGTATTATGAGTGCAGATTTATTTGTTTACATCTAAATTAATGTTTAGCTTTTCTGCAGATTTAAATCACTAATCCAAACTCACATTTGTTTTTTTATGAAGCTTCCATTCATCATTTACACACTTGCACTAAGATACGTAAGCCATCTCGACCATTTTCTTGTTTCCTTTAGCATCCATTTCTTTTTCACTCACTTTCATTAGACATCGATATCTCTTATGTTCCCCTCAACAATGTTACTCCAAGTAAATATATGTACTCGCGCCCTCAACTTGGTAATTATCTCTTTACTAGTAATGCAATCTTCGGTTTCTTTTTATTGCAGATTCATCTCCTTTGGATATGGAAGATTTCATGAACATCTGCATAATCACATCAATTTTGTAAAAAAAAAATCAAAACATACCACAATGAGTCAAGCTTAAGTAAGTTCATTGTCGTATCTGGAGCAAACATAAAACTAGTTGTTTCCAACATTGGAGACAACTTGAGCAAGTTGCTTCCAACATTGGAGACAACTTGATATTGGTGATAACTTGAGCAAGTTGCTTCCAAAAATGAGATTTGAAAACAGGAACAACTTGAGAAAGTAACCTACACTTTTGTAGACACTTTTAACAAGTTTCTTCCAAATCTGGGAGCAACTAGAGTATGCATGTTGTCTCTACATCTGTTTTAATTATGTTTCGTTCATGAGTACAATTATCGTAGCAGCGTTCCAAAGCATACAAGGTAACCTAGTTCACTTCAATTATCACACGAAATTTACATTAACCAAATAAAAATTAAAACTACAACCACACATACAAATAATAACAAACTAAAGACAGTGCTTCTACTTATAAGAAATTAATATATTATTTCAGTTCAAAAATTAGAGATACATCAACAATGGAATACATACATAATATAAAGCAAAATTGAAACTGCACAAAAATGTAGTCAGTTTGATTAATAATGATAGTAGCATGACAAGAACACAATGAGAAATGTAGAAAATCATCTGTTGAAGATAATCGCGTTCATATTTATCTACTTTTAAAACAACACAACACAAAACTATAGGGAAGGTTGGAACAAACTTCTGGTAAAAAAGCATGTTACATACCTGTTTTTTTACGCTACATATGTTATTCACAACAGTTCCATATCACTGCATTTTAAGAAAGCACAAAGGAAACATTCATTATTAACGAAACAACAAATATTTTTAAGCATGTAATGGATACAACTAGAGCAAGTTGCTTCCGTTTCTGGAGGCAACTTGAGCGAGTTTCTTCCATTTCTAGAGACAACTTGAGCGAGTTGCTTCTGACAATAACCTTACAGACATATACCTAAACCTGACAATAATGATAGTAGCATGACAAGAACACAATGAGAAATATAGAAAACCATCTGCAGAACAACACAACACAAAACTATATCGAAGATTGGAACAGACTCCTGGTTAAAAAGCATGTTACATACCTGTATTTTTACTCTACATTTGTTATTCACAACAGTTCAACATTCATGCTAAATACTACCCCATATACAGTCAATTGAATTCTATTGAAAGTTAAATTTCTTATTGAATTACACATTACATATACAACCTACATTCAACATCAGGCTATCATCATTAGAGGAACTCGTTGACATTTTGGAGGTTAATTCATTCAACATTTTCAGAAATAAAATTCCAAAAAATAAAAACATGTTCAACATTTCTTCAAAAATTAGAATAATCAACCTAACTAGCTAAAAACATCAACATCAATATCACATTACCAGTTGTAACCTATCTTATTGAATTACACATTACATTAGAGGAACTCGTTGACATTTTGGAGGTTAATTCATTCAACATTTTCAGAAATAAAATTCCAAAAAATAAAAACATGTTCAACATTTCTTCAAAAATTAGAATAATCAACCTAACTAGCTAAAATCATCAACGTCAATATCACATTACCAGTTGTAACCTAACTACTCAAAACCTTTTAGTATCTTCAGTCATATTACAATAAAACACTAAAATTCAAACTCCTATACTACAAATTCAGCAGTAAATTAATCAAAATCAGTAAATAAAACAAAATGATTATGAAATTAAACATAAACATGAAATCCAGTAAACTTACCTTTATTAACTTATTTGATACCAACAGTAGCTGTTGGTTTTGTTGTTTTTGATCGCCTGCAACGTTAAATTAAAGAAATTAATAGAAATTAGTAATGGTGTGAAAAACTAAAATATCGAAATCAACTTAAATGTAAACAGATTCGAGACACAAAAATCGTTGTATACCTTCCATTTGATCTTTTCAGTGAATCAAACAATTTTTTGAACATAAAGTATGTGTGAAACCCTAAAATATCGAAATCAACTTAAATGTAAACAGATTCGAGACACAAAATCGTTGTATACCTTCGATTTGATCTTTTCAAAAATGTTGTTGTTCAAGATCCATAGTAAAATCGATTTCTGAAACCTAATTTACTCATTATTTGGGTTTTTTCGATGAAATTTGATCTTCTAGAACATGTAATAGTATTTATCTACTAATTTTTGATAGATTTAGTGTTTGATTTCGAAGATGTCATCTGTTTTTGTGTATTCCAATCAGATCTGCTTTGTTTTTCATCTGGAGAGAGAGAAAGAGAAAGAAAGAGAAATGGAAAAACTGGGTGAAGAAATCAATGGTTTATAATGGTTATACGTCCTCTTAAGGGAGGCTATTTTGGTAATCTGCTAATCCGGGTTTGGGCTTCTAAAAGCTTAGGGGTATAATTTAAGTTGATAAGGGTATATTTCAATGGGCATAATACTAGGAGTATATAGATAATTTGTCCATTTCACCCATACTAATTTTTACTCGTCCATTTGAACCAGGTTTTAAAAATATTTGGACAAATGACCCATTTTACGTTAAGATAAGTAGTTTATCTGGACAGTCATTGATCATGGACCATTGACGGGTACATGACAGTGAATGAATTTGTTTATACTATTGATATAGCTTGACATTATAGATGGTGATGGACTAGGATGGAGTACGTCACAGTAAAGGGGTGTGTTCTGTCGTTGATATGAACATACCTTGTTAATTTACTAGTTAACCGATTCTAAAAATAATTAATTGTACACACTGGATGTATGAATGATTCCCAACAGCATCTAGAACGATGACCCTGGATTAAAAATTAAAGGAAAGCAAATTTATTTAGTTCTTTAGTTCTTAAGCAAATTTCTTTGTATGATCTATCCTTGATATATATCGAATTCATATAACTAATATTTTTATAGATTAAATATTAATTTTAATATATTAAATGAATTTTTAATTGTAAAAAGCTGACTAGGATGGGTACAAATCCTCTTGGTGAACCTCTGAAACAAGAGGTTGATGAAGAGGGCTTTGGATCCTCTGCACCCAGAATTGTTTGTTCCCCTGTGCCAGCCAATAATAAAACGCCACATGTTTTTTCAACTTGACCGCCGTTAGACGATAGGCTAATTGGCCTAAGTTTTTCTGAATGACGAAAGAGAAGATGAGGTATAGTCGTCTTCTTGCTTTGTATAATGCAACGTCAAACTAAAATTCTTAGCTTTCATACATAGCTTTTTTCTCATGATCCAGAATACTTGGATAGTAATAGTTTTTCTCTTTTTTCTTTGAAGAATCTTAGTAAAAGATCATTCATAAAAGAAGGAATCATGTAATGAGATAATGATGATCATGGACAAATTCAAAGAATAATTGATCTAAGAGGCTATTTTTTTTGGTAACGCTACTAGTTTTTTTATTCATCCCATATCAACAGGTTCAAGCTTTTACAAATCAAAGAAATTGATAAAAAATAACTATTTTCTTATCTTATGATTATGTTATTATCCCCGGAAGAAAGTTATGATTTCAATCGATCTTATAAAAACACAAGTTTTGCTTCAGTGGTTCATTCAGATGAATCAAATCTGTGATGCAGGATAGTTCACGAATGAGACCTAACTTATTATAGATTTAACGGTGTCAAATATGATTAAATTTAATAACATATGGCGTTTTATTATTGGCTGGCACAGGGGAACAGACAATTCTGGGTGCATAGGATCCGAAGCCGATGAAGAGGATGTCTAGCTAAAAGTATGCCATGTCATCTAGAGGTTAGTCAAAGAGGTTAGGGTTGGAGATTCTTTTTTGGAGAAATGACAGTGCATCCTACGTGGATGAGACTTTTATCTTCACACACGATCCATTGGAGAAGCTCTTAGTTTGTTAGGCTTCCAACTAGTTAACTGTTAATGAAAATATTAAAAAAAAAAATCAAAAAAATAATAATATAGAGTTTATTAATTATATGGAGTATCGATATATTGAGTTTTTGTTGTACTAACAGAACCACTGTTTTTACTTCGGCCGACAACTTGATCCAGAACGGGTCCCGGCAAACCTTGTTAGATTATTACAGACACGTGCCATGTGGCTCGAAGAGATCCAAACAAAATTGTAGGGACATAATAATTGTCCCCCGAAGTTTACTTTGGGCTTACTCTGAAAAGTACATTATTTGATAACAGCAGTTCTGCACGAACCGCACTAAAAACAAGGAAATAAAACCGCTCCGCACAGGGGTTTGGAGTTTGTGGTCCCCGCTGGGCCCCACCCCTCGGAAGTTTAGGGGGGGCCATGCATATTGTGTCTGGCGGTTTTATTGTGTAGTTTTCTACACGGTCCGTCAAGACTTTTTGATTTGATAAATGGTCCATTGCAATTTCTTCTGTCTATCAAATCACAGCTGATTGATCTGTTACTTAAAATGACCTACCCTAAGCTACGGAGCAAATTTACACGGATTGCGCTTGACTTTCCTTCTCAGGATTCACCTTTTCCACCCTAATGATGACAAATCTAAAAGCACGCCAAAACCAGTAGTAAAACACCGAGGTGACCAAATTTTGAGTACAAAAATTCCGTTTAAATGTTGGGATCCATTAAAACTCCATAGTAAACAAAATTGATACAAAAACTCCAAATTTTTAAAAATTGACACAAAAACCCCAAACATAATTGGTTTCATCAAATTCTATGATGAAACCAAATTTGATAACTTATTTTTGCCTATTTTTTTATCATGAAACCAAAGATTTTAATGATGAAACATCAAGTTTATGATGAAACCAAATTTTGGCGGTATTGTTTCTGTTTAGTGGTGGTGTTGGTTAGTGGTGGTGCTTTTTACGGTGATGGTAGTGCTACTAGCATTTGTTGGTGGATGTGGTGTTGGTTGCTAGTAGTGGTAGTTAGTGGTGGCAAAAACACCTTTGGGGTTTTTGTGTTACTTTTATTATTTGGGGTTTTTGTGTTACTTTTGTTTTGATGGGGTTTTTGTGGATGGATAGTGACACCTTTGGGGTTATAACTCACGGCCCGCAAGCAAGCTAACGTAATTTTTTAAAAAAAAATGTAAAAGAGAAGAGGAGAAACTCGGAGAATAAAGAACATGATTTGAATAAAGCCGGTTCAACTGTGAGCTAGTTGTTAAGATAGCAATCTTCTAAAGCTGAGTGTCAGGTGGAAAATCATTCTGCTCCAGGTTATGTTATACTAAATGTTGATGGGCCGTCAACTTAACATATGGTTCTCCAGGGTTAGATGAACGCTTAGGACTATCCGAGATTCCCATACATATTTTCAAGAACACCAACAGCATTGCAGAGCTATCGTAGTTGTGTGCAATCAGGGTCCAGGGATGGCTTACAGCTTGCTGGTAACCTGAATCTCAGAGAGATAGTTGTAGTCTTGTAGAGTCTGACTTCATCCAATGTATGTGTACTAAACAGGGCCGGAGCACTTGGTTTTTCCTAGTCTTTTTAAAGGTGTGGTAATGTAGTCTTCCAACATCATTATAGGAAAGAGAAACATATTGTTGGCGCTCTAATTAATGAAGAAGGCACAATTCGGGTATACTCACGGTTATATGGAGCTAGATTTTCACTAAGGGGACATTTTTAATTTGGTATCCCCTAATTGTGCCTTCTAAATTAAAAGCGGAGTAAATTCATCATCAAATGTAGAAAATAAATCAATTGATTCACCAATTTTCAATTCATTAAAAACCTCTGTACCAATTTCATGCCCAATCAAAACCCTCATAGAATTAGACTCAAGATGAAACTTAATCCAACTGATATCAAAACCTAAACATTACTTTCTCATCTTGATTTTTCCTCAAATCTACTAAATGGGTCACTCCCTAAATATTCACTTTACATCCACGACAACAACGATGCCGATTCCATTTCTACCATCTAAACTATGAGAGAATTTTTTCTTCTTTCTTCGTCACATTTCCAGAAACAACATCATCATGCAATGGATCATATGGCCAGAAACTACTTTTTCTTTACAAAAATTATTTGGATAAGGGTACTTAGATTCCTTCGTAAATTTGGTTTCAAATATATTTTTCTTGATATCCATATTATTTTTTTTCCACCTTCATAATGTTTTATTTATTTATTTTTAGTATCAGTATCCCCTATTGTGCCTTCTTAATGAAGGCGTGGCTTTATGTTTTGATCTCAAATCCCCCTGTTTTTCTTGAACTTTTTCTTTGTTCTTTTTTGCACAGTGATGTGGTGGGGGAGGGACTTCTCCAGTTCTGCAAGGCCCATGGACCATGGCCATGTAGCTTTTCTTTAGTGGCGCACACAATTTACCAGAGAAAGAAAAATAGCTAAAAGGAGGTTTTTGAAGATCATTCGCTTCTAATTTCTAAAAATGAGGAAGAGGTTGTCAGCAAACAATTTTGGGTGGAATAATATAGAACAACATGAGATTGATTGACTATATTATATCGTTGTTTAGCACTTCGGATTCTAAAACATTTGTCGTCTAAGTGATGTGAAGTCCACTGGCAGCAATGTAGGGTTGCTAAGATGAATAATAAAGTGAAAAATGAAACAATGGTCGGAAAAGTATAAGGGACCATTTATTGGTGAGATCTAAAGAAACTCATTACTCCGACAAATCTAAAACAGCTCCTTCATGCATTATATGAGTGCAAAGTTGCAAACCTTCATGAACCTCTTATCTTATCCACCAACACTTCACGGTAGATTTGCATGTACTGCAGCATGCAAGTGATCCAAAGGTCTTTCAAAAATATTGGTTTCTCCTTAATTTTTTACCACATCGAAAAAAATGTTAAAAAATTGGCAATTCTGCCAATTAGGAAGCTGGTTCTTATCAAGTTACTGATAGTTGATTTAGAAACCTGCAATCCTACTCAAAGAATCAACCGACCAAATCCCCAGCAACAACATGGAAGTGTCAATTTAGGCAGACCAGATTTTAATCATATATGCATGAGTGACGTTAAACCCAAAGTTACCACCCTATCAAGTAAACAATGCAAAGAATCATTTCTAAAGAACATGCTAAACTTGTAATAAAAACCGGGATGATTACCACCTATGTTGCACGGACACTCCAAGAAAGATGCCGTAACCGTGTCGGACACGTAAACGGACACGACGCGGTTACGACACTTCTCGACACTCGATGGACACGCCACATCATGTGTCGCGTAAAAATTGTTATTGGACACTTTGCGGACACCAATTGGACACTTTCGGACACGTCATAAATGATTTATTTTGGTTTGGAAAATCAAAATAAACTAAATGAGACGCTAATTTATTCTTGTTTTAGTCAAATCCAAGCAAGATTCATGAAAAACTTTACTATTATTATATTATTATTAATTTTATTTAATTAGTAATCAAATATTTTAAAAATAAGGGTAATTATTTTGTTGTGTAGATTTAGTATTATTTTATTTTAATGATGTGAATAATATATATAACGTGTCCCCGTAACCCGTTTTTTTGAGATTTGACGTGTTCCCGAACCATAAGCAAC
The DNA here is from genome assembly GCA_023531295.1 of Papaver armeniacum. Classification (NCBI taxonomy): domain Eukaryota; kingdom Viridiplantae; phylum Streptophyta; class Magnoliopsida; order Ranunculales; family Papaveraceae; genus Papaver; species Papaver armeniacum. Next base: position 27,525 of record JAJJWW010017665.1, read on the forward strand.
ATAGATTAACACCACCAAGAAGTGAATAAAAAAATCCAAAACATATCATTGTTTTTTCGTGAACCCTTTCACATGGGTTACAAAAACAAGGGTTTTAATTGATTGCAGGCTTTTTATCCTATGCGGGCTTCAATCATGGCAGTTATTGATTGAAACAGTCACCTGAAATTTCTCTTTCTTCAATGTTGTTGTTCATGATATTTCATCTTCCATGTCATTTACTGCCCTCTCCCACTCACTGTGATGTTTGGTTATTTGCCTTCAAAGCTTTTGATACCTTCAAGTAAGAGTTACAGTATCTTGTCAGAGGAAGATCCATTCACATTGATGGAGCTACACCGGCGAGCGCAAACAATCATAATCTCAAATCAATTTCTTTTTATAATGTCCTGTTCTTCTGTTGAGTTTGGCATTCTCACAAAAAAATTAACACATTGTGTGATACAATATATAAACTCCTCGTTTACTGAGTTGAAAATTGACGATTTATTATGAACAGTTGAAGTTCAACGCGGTTGATAGAGAGCTTACATCTACTGATCTACATGTCATAAAATGCAATAAACATTGGTGGGGCTGTAATGCACAGTGGAAATTGTACACTGTTTTTATTAGTAAGATTAGTACAATACTACAATGTACCCTCAACTCATCTTTTCAAACATTAGTTCATGTTCTTGGTGGAGCTCTCTGTTAATCTTTCCTTATCTATTTGATTTAAGTGTCTTTAAAGCGATAGTCTAATTTCCTTGGGCATTGTAATTTTGGGAACTCTTTCTCCTGAATCTCCTTCTTCATTTTTCTTTAACTGTTTAGATGCGTGTACCCTTTTTACACTGTGATCTACTAAACAAGAAATTCTGTTTCCCTTTTCTGACCACCTTTTCATTCAACTTTTCTTGGTAAAACTCTTAATCTAAATTGCATGTCTTACTTCAAGGAGAAAAGTAGTTGCAACTAGCAAAAATCAATTTGTTTCAAGATATTGTTTACAAGGAGAAGAGGAGTAGTTGTTCTTCACTTGGATTATCTACGTTAAAGGGAATGATGGAGTCGAGAAAATCTGTTCGGAACCTAGCCAAGTCTATTCACTCTCTTCTAGGATTGAAGAAGCAGTTAACTTCCAACTGGGCTGATTCAGTTTGTAACATTATCAAAGACATGGCCACTGAAGAACCATTTACTTCTTCTATGACTAAATCTACATCTGAGAATCAAGAATGTGATGCAGACTGTATTATTACACAGATTCAAGGTAAATTCCTAGATGTTAACCTGAACAGAATAATCTTACCTAATTATTTGCTTAACAACTTTAATTTGTTCTGTTTTACTGTTTACAGCTAATCTTGATGTCTTGAATGCTCGGCTAAACCAACTGAATATACAGAGGAAGCAAACACTGAATGAACTTCTAGACTTAAAAGGTAAATCAATTTATGTCAAAAGAATATATGTTTCCCAACCTGTAATGTGAAACTTGAATTCCCTAAGAAAAATTGAGGAAACCTGATGAAGAAACAACTTTATTCCTTTTCACAAAAAAAGTTTATTTTCCGTCATTGAACCTAACAAGTAACAAATGCTTGCACTGCAGGGAATATTCGTGTATTTTGTCGTATAAGACCACTCATTGAAGAAAAGATAGTAGGAAATCCTAAATCAGTTGTAGCTCTAGATTCGAGTAATGTGATTCTAAAACTCGGAGAGAATAAGAATAAGCGGTACAGTTTCGACAAGGTTTTCGACCCTGGCTCATCACAAGGTGCTTGAATTGGTACATTCTACATATGTGATTATTTAAGGGTTTCCTTCCTCCTCTTTTACACACAAGTCAGATAAATGCAAGTTATAACATACTTTGAAGAACAACTAATATACTTAAAACCTTCAGATGAAGTCTTTTCGGAAGTTGAACCTGTGATCAAATCTGCTGTGGATGGCTACAATGCCTGCATCTTTGCATATGGACAAACAGGAACTGGAAAAACTTTTACTATGGTGAGAATCCTTATTCAGCTGCACACTCAAAAAATTAAAATTCTTGTAAGCTCGAATCTCTTCTGGCACGGGAACATATAAGAAGAAACAGTAAAGGGTGGTGCAAATATGTGATGTGTCGTAACCAAGTTTCACCAAGTATTATCTAAGAACTCAAGTGTGTCAAGATTATTCATGCTAGGAACTAGAATTGTACATATGTAATTGACTAAACACTAAATGAGGTACATGAATTACATGAAGTAAACTGCCTGCTGGAGCAGTGTTTTTTACCAGTATCAAAAAAATAATTCCTTAGACTCTTCTGACTGCATTATTTGTTGGTCTAAATATTTTAGGAAGGTAATCATGATTGTCCTGGCGTTGTGCCGCGTGCAATAGAGGAGTTGTTCAAACAAGCAGCAGACAGCAACCATACATTTCATATCACTTTCAGCATGTTGGAAATTTACATGGGTCATCTCCGAGATTTGCTCGTCCCTCAACAGATGAGAAAGCCAATGGATTCAATGACACAAAGGTATGCATGTGTATATGATTTTATTACTAAACAGTTGAGCATTATTTATTTAATAAAATCCAATCTTCAATCCAAAAAACTAGTAGATCCAATAAAATAATCTACAATTGCAGCCTTTCGATCCAAACAGATCCATGTGGAGGGGTTGAGATTGAAAACCTGGTTGAGATTAGAGTGAATAATTTCAACCAAGCTAATAAGCTGTATGGATTAGGCAGCAGGTTCAGATCGACTGCTTCCACAAATTCTAATCCAAGTTCAAGCAGATCTCACTGGTAAATGCTTTCCCGTAGCACATAATTTCTAAAGTTTATCTGTAGAATTCAGTAAGCAGCTAAAATAAATATCCCTAAAAATGACTCAATTCTGTTCTCCAAAATTTTATAAGCTGGCATTCAGAAACAAAATGAGTGTTGCAAGCTAAAAATGTTGTGAATTTTGAATTTAAGAGCTACAGATCAGAGGACTTAATTTGGATCCATGTTGAAACAGCTTGACTCGAATATCTTTGACATCTTTCAATGCTACGGAAAGGAGGAGAGAAACAAACAAAATATGGATGGTGGATCTTGGTGGAAGTGAGCGAGTGCTAAAAACAAAGACTTGGGGAAGAAGGTTTGAAGAAGGAAAAGCCATTAACCTATCTCTCTCGGCGCTCGGAGATGTCATTAGTGCTCTTCAAATAAGAAGGCCCCATGTTCCTTTCAGGTACTCATAGTAACAAATCATGGCCAAACTTGCTCAACTCCCATGCCAGATCATTTAAGTATTGTTTTGATTAACAAATATAAACATAATTTGAATAAATTTCATGTTTTACAGGAATAGCAAACTGACACAAGTCCTGAAGGACTCTCTTGGTAAATTGGTTTCCTTAGATACGTTGGTTTTCTTTTCTGGATTGGACATGTATTATAGCTTCACACTAGCTACTTAATTCTATATATTTTTCTGCATACAGGAGAGGATTCAAGAACTTTAATGCTTGTCCATGTCAGTCCCAAAGAGGATGATCTTTGTGAATCTGTATGTTCTTTGGGTTTCGCCACACGAGTGAGGAACATTCACCTAGGGAGCAACGAATCAACTGTAATTATCTAATATACTTCATGCGGTTTGGATTAATCTGCTAATAGTTATGTAATATATACCCATAACCATGAAATCTGGACTCACAAGTACTCGATGACATAGGAATTATAAAGGATAATTTTCTTACCCTTATCCTAACATATCTATTAAAGTTCAATAATCTTAAATCAAAGCATCTGAAACTGATAGAGTTATAAGGAAGATTTGATAACCATATATGTTTGTAAACTCACTGGATTTAGTCTAACCATTAGAATGCTATTGAATGCCAGGACACGCAAGGCAAGAAAGAACTTGTGATGGCCAAGCTTCTGGAGGAGATGAAACGGCTAGAAAATGACAGACAAGATGTCAAAGAGGATATCAAGAAGTTAAATGAAGAACTTGGGCAACTGACAACGACCAAGCCACCTGACAATGAGCATTTGGAGGCTCTACATAGAATTCCACAAACAAATGATAATACAGAAAAGAAAATCCAGCAAGAAGAGACAGTAGCTCCCTCATCACAACTCCCGACATTTATGCAGCCAACTATTTGCAGTAAGAGGAGATCAGGCATTGACTTTACAAAAGGTTTGCATAAGAAAAACTCAGTCTCAACAAGAAACAGAAAACCTTTATCAACTCGTGCCGAGTCATTGTGCTTTCCAATCAAGGATGCCTCTGAATATGGCTCGGAGTGCAGTATTGCCAGAACCACTTGCTTGGCAGATTATGAAACAGAATACAGTTATACTACGTCAGAATGTGAGACCAAAACGGTTGTTCTGCCAAAACAGGGAAAACCTAAGATGGGCTTGGCTCGTTCAGAGGCTCGCAATGGCAGGCACGGAAGTACAAAGGCAAGTAGAATTGGTTTGTCAAAATGCTTCACAGTTGAGAATTGGCTTCAAATACATAATAATGAGCCGACTAATTGTAGCTACAATCGTGGGAATAAGAGAGTGCTTGCTATTCCACTCCCAAGTGTCAAAAACAGGTGCAGTGATCAGACTAGGATAGATATATTACACCAAGATGAAATGCATAATCAAGAATTTGCGAAGAAAGAGTCCTACGACCATGATAAGATTGATAAAATAATTGATACGGGGGTGATTGATGGTGATATTGTGACTGAATCAATCACCAGTTCACCGTATTCTAGGTTGAAAATGATGAAAAAGATACCAGGTTCACTGGATGATTTTGTTGTCAATGAGGATAGGTTCAGCCCCACATCTCCACTTGATATCTCGTTTGATAGATCCATTAAGAATGAAGATTGTTGTGGAGGAAGAGAAAGGTTAACCGAACATGCATTAGAAGACAGAGAAAATTTGGGTGATAAGTTCACGGAGGACAGAAGTGGGTACAACACATCATTTGGCATGGACAAGAAGAATTATATCAACGGAAATAGAGATTCAAAAGAACCTGTCTCCAAAAGTGCATTTGAATTAGAAAATCTAAGTTTGAATACCATAACTCCCGATGAAGCTACTACCGGTCTTGAAATTAAAGTAGTTATCAATCAAAAGGTCCAGACTGAAGACCTCGTTTCAGACCTAAGCATGACAGGAGAAGAGTGTGTGGAGAAAGATTTGCATAAATTTTCACCGTACATGGAGCTTGACTCAACAGCATGCTTACACACTATGCAATTTCAAGGAGCGCTAAACTTGAACCTAAATGACGATTCAGATCAAGAGGATTCTATCATGTCTGCTGTTGAATCCCAAGAAAATACAGGTTAATACTTCAATCTTTGAGAACAAAATTTTATCTGAGACACTGTTCAATGTTAATTTGATAATGTATCATTATCTTACATTATGTTCTATTGTTTTTTTTTTTTCTCAGGGATACTTAACCTTCTCGGACAGAAGGTTCAAGTATTACGTGCCATTGCACTTCTGGGGTTGGGGGTTCATACATTAGGATTTGAACACGATTTCTTCCACGGGTTAATGCAGTAAAGGAGCATCAGTGGTACATAACTTGAAGTATACTTGCTCTGTTTTACTTGTTTCTGTAACTTGGTTTCAGTTGGAATTGAACTTTTCTCCGACTAAACTGTTTTGAAACAACCTCCATCCTAAATTCTTAGAACAAGGCTTGGAAATCGGACATAGTATCCTGTTATGCTAATGGCATGTAAATATGTGTATAAAACGAGACTTTCTAGTAGTTATAATGGCATGTAATTGAACCTCCGACAGCACCTAATATTGGTACACGTACAAAAGGGAAACTATTTGAGCATAGAATAGAACTAATGTCATTGAACCAAGAAAAGAACAAAATGTAGCTTTAAGTTGAATCATATAGGTCATACAAAAGGTTACCTGTGGGTCGATAATGGATTTTTGACATCAGCCATCGCATCGCTTGAGACATTTCTATCACCTTAGAGGCATTTTGTCAATCAGTTAGCCAGCAACAGTGCTATTTAAGTTCTTCGTATCTCTACATTTCAGTTTGAAGAGATGAAGCACAGCCCACCGTGAATGAAAGCATTGCATTCTCAGAATGTAGGTATGAAAATACAATGATGTCGGAGCTCTCCTTTGATCCTAAGCCTTTTAGGGTTCTAAATGTAAAAAAACTTGGAAAGACGCCTTTTAGGGTTCTGCTGACGCCTTTTTTTTTTTTCTCAGACTTAAGAATATATTCTTTTTTTTAATTAAGAATATATTCTTTTTTTTAATAAAAAAGAAATTTCATTAAAAGACTTTAATGTAGGATTACATTTATGGTGGGTTTGTTTGCAAAATTCACCGTTTCCAGGAATTTATAATCCCATGGGATTACTAATCCTTGGATTCATATAAATCCCTTGTGTGTTTGGTAACTCAATTGAAATTCTTAGGAATTATTAAGTTTTGTTGTTTTAAAGTCTTTGTACCGTTTGACATTGCTCTCAAATCTTAAAATTACATATATATGGGGTTTAGAGTTAAAAAAAAGTGGGTCCATAAATCCCTTGATAAGTTTCCCAAAGAAATCTTAGGGGGAGGGGTCTGGGACTCCATATGGAGGATTTGCTGGAAAACTGAATCCCGTAGGAAACGTGATTCCAAGGATTTGGGCAACCAAACGTACCGAGGGAAACGTAATTCTACCAAATCCCCTGGACCCATAAATTCCACCTTTAAAATTCTACATCCAAACCCACCATTAGTTCTTCTCTAATCAGAGATTTCAACCAGGAAGGAAAATTTGCACTCCAATATTGGTCTAGTCTCTTCATTTGACTCTCTGTGCTAAGTTATTTGCCACTTCATTTGACTCTCTGTGCACAAATGTGCATTTCCATTCTCTAAAACCTACTAATAGACTTCTACAGTCTTGAATAACATTATTGTTTGTCCATCTGACTTTGCCTACATCTCCATTTATTGCATCAACTACATTTAGACAGTCTCCTTCCAAATGCAGTTTTTCCACAGCTGAAGCTTTTGCCCACTTGATTGATGCCAGTGCTGCTAAGGCCTCAGCTTGCTCCTCATCTTGAGCTAGCCCAGAGATTGATTGAGCTCCTCCACATTGCCCTGCATTGGAAAACATCATCAGTCCAATACCCGTGTGTTTGTTTTCTTTCATAAAAGCACCATCAAAATTTATTTTGTGATAACCAATCTCTGGCAGATGCCAAGGAATCACATTTCTAGGTTGCCTAACAGTAGGACTTCTCCCTATCATGGATATTGCATTCCGATCAGATATCTCCTTATTAACCTGTGTCACTAATTTAGTTGCCTGCACTGTACCATTATCAAATACCACAGTGCACCTCAGTTTCCAAATCTGCCAGATTGCAAAGCTAACAAACTGGACATATTTGTCTTGTTCAGTTCTTGATGCATTAGTGGTTTGAAACCAGCTAGTAATCCAATCCTTCAAATTAGCATTAATAATGCTACCTGCAATATTAGCATCTAAAGCAAACCATAATCTTTTAGTAACTTCACACTCAATAAAAAGATGGTTAGCTGTTTTAACATCATGCTGACATAAAGGACATTCACTAGGTACATCTGACATAAACCTACCAATCTTACTTCTCACGGAAACACAATCATTAAGGAATTTCCATAAAAAATGTTTTACTTTTTGAGGGAGATTAAGTCTCCATAAGGATTTCCAAGGGAAAGTGCTAGTTACAGAACCATTCAGATCTTGCAATATACAGTTATAAGCAGATTTGGCAGTAAACTGACCATTATGAGTTGGAGACCATCTGAGAATATCCTTACCAGAAATTGGAACTCTTATTCTACTGATTTCAGGGACAGTTTCATTATCAAATAGACAATTTAAAGTGTCTACTTTCCATTGTCCTGTACCCTGTACCAACAATTGATTAACAGTTTTCATACCATTAGAAACAAAAGTACTACTCAGTAAAGAATTCTTATTTGGTACCCATTTGTCCTTCCAAATTTCAATGCAAGTATCATCCCCCATTTCCCAACAATAGTGTTTCCTAATCGGCTCAAGTCCCCTGCAAATACTCTTCCAGACCCAAGACACGGACTCAGTCCTAACAATATTAAGAGGATTTGAATTAGGAAAATACTTATGGCTGAGAATTTGCACCCAAAGTGCATCTGGTTCAGTTAACATTCTCCATGCCAATTTTGCCAGAAGGGCAGTATTCATGTACTCAGTTTTTCTTATATTAAGACCACCAAGCTCAATGGGTTTAGACACATTATCCCAACCCAAAATGTAACCTCCCCTAGCAGATCCTTTTTTGTTCCAAAAGAACTTTCTTTGAATAGCATCTAACCTATTAGTCATCTTTTTTGGCATGGGAAAAACAAATAAATGGTGTGAAGCTAAAGTACCTAATGTTGATTTGATAAGTACAGTTCTTCCTGGTTCATTTATGTATTTACCTTGCTAAGTGTCTAATCTTTTTTCACATGGTTCTTCTAAGTGCTTAAAAGACTCCATTTTGTTTCTCTGCAGTAACAACGGGACTCCTAAATACTTATCTGCCAGTCCTAGATTTTTAATCTTAAGAATTGAAAGAATCTGAGTTTTATTTCTAGGTTCTGTTTTAGGACTAAAAGCTATTCCTGACTTGTCAAAGTTTATAACTTGGCCAGAGTACTTACTGAATTTTTCTAGCATAAACTCTAGGTTCCTAGCCCCCTTGACAGTAGCCCTGGTAAACACAAGACAGTCATCAGCAAAAAATAAATGACTCACTGAAGGACTGGTTTTAGTAACTTTAATACCTTGGATCTCATTCTGCCTCTCTGCATCAATAAGCATTTTAGATAAAACATCCATACAGATTATGAACAAATATGGGGACAAGGGGTCTCCCTGCCTGAGACCCCTAGTAGGGTAATACACTTCACCAGGACAGCCATTAAGCAAGATAGAAGTAGACACGGTAGACACACATTGCTCTATAAGGTTACACCAATGATCATGAAAACCAAGTTTTTTCAAAATGTCAATCAAAAACCTCCATTCAATCCTATCAAAGGCCTTAGACATGTCAAGTTTAATAGCCATTAATCCTGATTTGGTTATATTCTTCCTCATAGTGTCTACAAGCTCATGAGCAATAACAATGTTATCTGTTATTTGCCTAGAGGACAAAAAAGCAGCTTGATATGGGCTAATAAATTTATCCATGACAGTTTTGAGTCTACTAGCAAAAAGTTTAGAGATTTTCTCATAGCTAACATTACTCAAACTTATAGGCCTATAATCTGCAGGAGTTTTAGGATCATTATTCTTTGGTATAAGAGACACAAAATTATGATTCATCTGCTTAAGAATATGACCAGAGTGAAAGAAACTTTTTACCATAGCAATTGTATCAGGTCCAGCTGTCTCCCACATTTGCTGATAGAAACTAGGAGGGTAACCATCTGGGCCAGGGCTAGTCCATGGTTGCATTTGCCAAACTATGGACTTTATTTCCTCATCAGTAGGAGGATGGATTAGGAAATCATTTTCCTCGGCAGTAATACAAGGCACAAGCACATCAAGAAAACTACTATCACTAGGAGGATTAGTAGATCTACTCATCTTACTAAAATGGTCTCTAAGTCAGTAGCTATCATGCTTTTATCAGTTAACCAAATTCCTATGCTGCTCTTCAAACACTCAATTTGAGTTCTTCTTTTTCTATACTTGACCTTATCATGGAAATACTTAGTATTTTTATCATCAAAAGTCAAAATATTCTCCCTAGCATTTTGTATATAATAATCTTGCCTCACATTATACCAATATACTACTTCAAAGACTCTTCCAATCTATCTTTCAACATAATATTAGCAGAAACATGCATATTATTGGATATATCATCCAGTTGCCTCTGGATATCATTTATGTAAGATTGAAAGTTCCCAAAAGAGGCCATGTTCCATTGCCTTAAAGCCACTTTAACATTATGTAAACATTTAGTGTGTCTATAAGCCTTGGAACCATTTTCATTAGTTTTCCAGTTATTTACTATAAGATCCTTACATCCAGTGTCACTGAACCAACACTTATTAAACCTTAAAGGTCTCCTAGAGTTATTATCCTCTCGAGATGTGACAAGAAGGATTGGAATATGGTCACTAGCTAGGCTTACCAAATGATAGACAACAACATTAAGGAAGAAGTCAGACCAGGTTTGATTAACTAGAGCTCTATCAAGCCTTTCCAGAATTAGGGAGTCACCATTCCTATGGTGACTCCAGATAAAAGGATTACCTATGAAAGAGAGGTCAAAAAGTCCTAAGTAGTCTAGGTGATTTCTAACATCATCCAACTGACTTTGAGGAATTGAGTTGCCACCAACTTTTTCCTCTTGTCACATAATAAAATTCAAATCCCCAATGACAATCCAAGGACATTTATACCTACTTGTTAGATTATCAAGATATTTCCATTGTCTTTCCCATCCTACATCATCTAGAGCACCATACATACAATTTGGCAATGTGTAACCACTTCTAGAATCCATATTCACTAAAAAAATAATGAAATTAAAGTTCATATCCACTAAATCAATATGAATCCCATCTTTCCACAGCAAGAACAAACCCCCTGAAGCACCTATTGGGTTGACATAGAGATAGTTCATATAATTATAAGAATGAGTGAATTTTTCCATTTTCAAATTCATGGTTTTGGTTTCACTCAAAAATATAATGTCTGGGTCATTAGATCTAATTAACTCTCTTAGATGTTGTCTGATATATTTGTTACCAAATCCCTGGACATTCCAGGACAGAATTTTCATAGCTTGCTATTCTAAGTTAAAATCAGAGCAATTCCTAAAACCTAAAATCAACTTGTAGCTACTATTGTAATCAACCCCGAAATTCCAAAAACATAAAAGTAAAACACTCAAGTACAATTGATTAAGCGGCAGTAAAACAATTTTAAAAGGAGATGAATGATTATTGCAAACCTGATTTGCAGAACTCAGTCGTATTTCAGTATTGGCTGAGTGATAGGTTTCTTCACTCCGTCCTCCATTTTCAGCATCTGCCATATTCAGGTCTTCCCCATTGTAGGTGACAGAAAGATTTTCCATATGATAGACTCCGTCACTCTGAGAAGAAAGGTTTCCTTCGTTCTTCTCCTGGTTTCCATCCAACAAAACATAATTATCTTCTATCGAATCATCTATAGTTCTTTTATTCTTTCTCGGGTCAGGCCCATCATCAATGTCGCCACCCGACCCACTGGAAGATCCATTTGGTCCATCTGTTTCACTTTGTTCTTTTTGCTGCTACATTATTGCTTCTACCTTATGAGTGTGTTTTGCCCAGTAAGCCTCAAATTCTTTCTCAGTCAGACCATAGATAATGATATCCCAAGCCACCTCCTCACATCTCGCCTCATCATGATCAATAACAAAGCAATGAGGACAAATTTTCTTTGGTTGTTTCTCAAAGTGATACTTCACCCAAACTTTTTGTTTAGCAACATTAAAAATCCACACACCTCTTTTTAATGGCTTACTTAGATCAACCAGAACTTTGACTGTAGCCACTCTTCCTCTGATTTTAACACATTTCTTCCCATCAACCTCGACCTTCTGATCAATGTCCTGGATTATGTTCTCAATAATTCCATCATCAATGTGTTCCAGTGCTAAGTTTCGAAGAATCACAGAAAAAACTTGATGAGTAAATTTGTATTCTTCCACAAGGATCGAGTTATCATATTCCTGAAGCACTAAAAGCATGAAGTTGATAACCCATGAAATTCTCTTAAAGACTTCCTTCATATCCTCATTCGTTTTGAACTTAAAAACAAACAATTTACGTCCCATAGTGCTAACTTCAACTTTCTTGTACTTCCTCCATATTATATTCACCTCCCTCAGCACATCATCATACTCAACTTCGTCCTTATGGACAACCTTTCCAATCAAACATTTATTCCAGTTTGTAGCCGTTGCATCGATTTCAATTTCCGATATCAAACTGCTTCTTGCAATCCTTAGTTGATTGATGTTGAGATTAGTTTCCTTCATCCTCCTGGATAGTGCTGCCAGTTGCAGATTGTTGGGTTGTGCCATTTGTTTGTAGAGTTGATTTGTTTGGTTTCTTTTGCGAAAGCTTTTATGGATTTGATAAGAGAGGCACTTCTTCTTAGTCTTTATATAACCCAAATTAGGTTTAGGGTTTTCCCAAATGCTTAACCGCCTTCCAAATTTATCCCATATCCCTGATTCTTCGCCCCATTCTTTTCCAGTGAATGCCGGAGAGAATATTGACTCCAAAAAAGGTAGTTTGGAATTCAAATTTTTGAAATCCAGAGACTGCGCTTTTTTCATCGGTGGAATTCCAATTTTTCCCTTCAAATCTTTGACTCTGCAATGTCGACTCTGCAACAATCTTGTTGTATCAAGATCCAATTTTAATCTACTACGATGAGTAATAGCAAATCCTACTGATTTGTGTATCATACAAATGAACAATAAGAAGACCAAAACCACCACTGTTAATTTGGAAGCACCACTATATGAAGACCTGAAGTAATACATGGCAGATGCTGAATCACCACTTTTCTGAGGAAGCCTGAAATTCCCCTACACCACTGTTTACAACCACCACTGGAACACCACTTTGAGCCTGCAAAACAGGAAGAGAAGATTAAAAAAGCATAGCCATTGTAAAGAAACTATTTTCTCCACAATACAAAAAGGAATTGAAAATATATGAGTTAAAACAGTAAACCAAACAAGAAAGAAATCAGATTTCCCTAATGAGAAATTGAATCATAAATCCAAAGAAACAGACTAGGAAGAAGAATCAAGATCGTAAACATAATTTTTCATGATGATTTAGGAACCGATTTTCTAAAGTGGGTTGACTCAATAATCGCCCGATTCACAGAGACCCATTTGGTGAATATCCTCCACAGTTTACTAGTGGAGATAGATGTATTATTTATACCGAAGAGATATTCAAAAACAGTTACAGATTTGTTTCAGAGTTCAACATATTCAAAAGACTGACTAACAATACGTAAACATAGGCTATAGACTCTAGCTGATAACTCGACGTTCATCAATCCAGATTCTGTAACATGTCTAATACGACGTTCAGCAATGCCATTCTGTGGTGAAGTATGTGGACAAGAGAACTTACGTTGAATGCCTGAGTTATTGAGATAAGCCGTAATTTTTTTGTATTCCAAGGCATTATCCGATTGAAAGACTTTGATTTTATGACCTGTGAGATTTTCTACTTGTTTATGGAAGAGAATAAAAGTTTGTAAAGCATCAGAACGTTGAACAAGTGGAAAAACCCATGTGAAATGTGAGAAGACATCCATTATTAGAAGATAGTAACGAAAACCAGATCTAGATAAATGAGGTGATACCCAAATATCTGAAACTACTAAGCTCAAAGGCTTGTCATAAACAGTATATTACTTAAAGAAAAAGACAGTTTCTTGCTCTTACTAATGTGTCAAGAATGACAATAACCAAAGTTTTTATTTGAAACCGGCAGGGAATTTTGAAGACAAACTTGAGAAACAGTGCGCAACATAGGATGGCCTAGACGTTGGTGCCATATTGGGAAGGTAGATGATATGTGTGCATGCGGCTTGATAGGTGTGTCTAGCATGTCAACTCCTTCAAAAATATATAGCCCATTCCTATTCAGCCCTCGCAGCAGAGTTGTCCCCGTGTGCTTGTCCTTCAAAACAAAATAAGATGTGTGAAACTCAAAGTATACATCATTATCTTTACAAAACTGAAACACTGACAATAAGTTTTTTTTAATTTGTGGTACATGATAAATGTTGTTTAAATGGAAAGATCTGGATTTATACGTAAAGGAAGTATTACCAATATTAGCAATGTCTAGTGCATTACCATTACCAACATGTACCATTTCAGTACCATCATATTCATGGGGTATTGTCAGGTTTTTCATGTCTGCAGTCAAGTGATGTGTGGCACCTGTATCAGTGACCCATTGATTGCCATTTGGACCTCCTGGCAAAGCAATATATATATACAACTGGCTGCTTTGGTTGATTGTTGCTAGGCTTGTAACGAAACCAACATATGTCTGCCTGATGATTGCATTTCTTACAGATCTGACAGGGCTGAACATCTGGAGCATAACTTCTCTGAGATGGCTGATATCGACTGTTTTGATGGTTGTTTGACTGACCAGGTCCACGACTTTGATTATTGAATTGCCTTGGTGCAGATTTGCTGGTTGAGGAAGAATTAGTGACAGCCACATTTGCTATTATATTGGTTGCTGAATAACAACGAGATGCTGCTCAAGTCTCAGATCAAATGTAAGAAGATGCGCATAGAAGGTCTGCATGTCCATATCTTCTATGGTACTCAGTGCAGTGACAATTGGATCATATGACTGATTTAAGCCGTTACTGATGGACTGTTTCATCTCATCAGTAGTTACCACATAGCATGTTGCTACAAGCTAATCAAACAAGGATTTAGCTTCATTGAAAAATACTTTCAGTGATTTGTTACCTTTGTTAATGGAATGTAGTTTTTTCTTTAGGTGCATTTGATGCGCCTTTGTTTTGGGTGCAAATTCTTCCTCCAATGTATCCCAGACCTGTTTAGCGGTTTCCAGGCCACCAACTTTTCCTAGTACGACTTCAGTTAGGGTTGAGTTTAACCACCCAACTAGTAGAGAGTCTTGTTCTTCATATGCTAAATATTCAGGGTTGATTACTTATGAGTTTGGTAAAGTTCTTGCAAGTTTTACTTTTGTTCCATCAATAAAACCTGTTAAGCCATGACCTTTTAGAATGGGTTTGAATTGTGTTTTCCATAGCAAGTAGTTTGTCTCTGCAGTTTTAGGGTTACCAGATGATAAATCTGGACTTGACGAAGTTGGGATGTTGTTGCCATGGTTTTTGTGATAGGTTTCTTTGGGTTTTTTTTTTTTTTTTTGATTTGATATTGGAAGCGTAGGTTGGATCGAGGATGATACCAACTTAAGAATATTTTTGGTGAATATCTTCCACAATTTACCAGTGGAGATAGTTGTATTATTTATACTGAAAAGATATTCAAAAACAGTTACAGATTTGTTTCAGAGTTTAACAGATTCAAAAGACTGACTAACAATACGTAAACATAGGCTAGACACTCTAGCTGATAACTCGGTCTGCTGACTAACTCTGTTGAGTGTCCTTAGGAGTGATAACGTTGTTATCCTTAACACTCAGGGTAGCCCGGGTAGGACTATCTTGAAGGATTTTTGTTTTAAGGGCTCAGATGGTGGGATGGGCAAATGAGCAGATTTGCCCATGTCAGCCCATTGCCACCCCGTAGTAGGACTGTCAAATCAAAGAAATAGATGTGCAAATGCTTAAATTTGGGAGTTTGCGCATCCCGTCTTCAATTGAGCCGAGCGTCTCAACAAGAAACGAGGGGCTCAAACCAATGTGTTCAATCTCAAATTTCGGTTTGTCTTGGTCAGGACTGAAAAAGCGGGGGTCTAAAAACCACATCCAATATTTCGTTCGGCAATATGTATGGACTAACTCCAATATAATTCCAAGAGCATCAATTAGACAGTCAGACTCGATCAAGGAAATATATCAAAGAGTTATATCTTTGTTTCTCAATGTAATCAGCAAATCAAATAGATAGGAATCCATGAGCCTGATTATTATGAGAAATAACTTGAACGGTACCAAAGACCAATATTCAAGTGTCAATCAATTTCAATCAACAAGCAAAGGTTGGATTTACCAATTGATTGAACTACGCACAACTTGTGATATTTCAATTCTATAAACAAATATAATGCAGAAAACAAATAACACAGACACCAGAATTTTGTTAACGAGGAAACAGCAAATGCGGAAAAACCCCGGGACCTAGTCCAGATTTGAACACCACACTGTATTAAGCCGCTACAGATACTGGCCTACTACAAGTTAACTCCGGACTATAATGTAGTCGAGCCCTAACCAATTCTCACACCGATTAAGGTACAGTCGCGTTCCTTACACCTCTGAATCCCAGAGGACTCAACACACTTGATTCCCTTAGCTGATCTCACCCACAACTAAGAGTTACTACGACCCAAAGTCGAAGACTTTATAAACAAATCTGTCTCCCACATAAATACCTACGAAGTTTTTGTTCTGTCTTTTGATAAATCAAGGTGAACAGGAACCAATTGATAATCCGGTCTTATATTCCCGAAGAACAACCTAGAAATATCAATCACCTCATAATAACTTAACTATATGGTAGTAGAACAAGTTATTGTGGAATCACAAAGAATGAGAAGAAGGGCTTTGTGATTACTTTTTATATCTTACCTATCGGAGATAAATCTCGAGCAAATCTTAGAGAAGATATTACTCAATACGATAAAACAAGAAAGATCAGAACACGCAATCACAGAGAAAATAGTTGGGCCTGGCTTCAGAATCTCAATGAAGTCTTTAAGTCGTTAACCTATAATGGTTTTAGGAAAAACCTAGCTTAAAGGAGAATCGACTCTAGTACGCAACTAGTATCACACAGAAGGTGTGGGGATTAGGTTTCCCAGTTGCTAGAGTTCTCCCTTATATAGTCTTTCAAATCAGGGTTTGCATTCTAAGTTATCTTACTAACAAGGCAATCAATATTCACCGTTAGATGAAAACCTGATTTAAGATTCAAGCAATATCTCTCCACCGTTAGATGGTCTTATCTTGTTACACACAAATGAAATATACCTTCATTTAGATATGGGTAACCGTACCTAAACGTGTATATTGAGTTGGCTCATTAACAGTTAACCGAAGTTAGCATATGAACACTTTTGTATTAACCACATTCATCCGAACACTTCTAGATCAAATGATAATCAAATGAATCTAATTGTGTTACTCATAGAGTTGTTCAATTGTTTATATTCTCATAGAAGTATACAAGACACAATTGAAGCAAAATCGGATTTGATTCAAAAGAATCAATCCATGAACATTTAGAACTTAACCACATAAATTTGCAAACGAGTACGCAAAGTTAAGTTCCGGACTTTGATCTTTTCCGATTGTTCGCAAACGGTACGCATACTGTCGTTCCAGACCGAATTCAGGTGAAAAAGTTCGCAAACAGGTATGCAAACTTGGTTCCCGGACTTTGACAGTTAAAATAGTTCGCATACGGGTATGCATACTTGGTTCCCGGACCTGAATCATTCTACAACAATTTGCATACTGGTATGCATACTGTGTTATATCCAGACAATTGGTTAATTGTTCTAAACTCCCATTTCAATCATTGAAACATCCTTAGAATACGACAATAGCTGTCTCACACAAACTAACAAACTATTAGCTTATAAGTAATTTTCAAGCGATCGAATGATCAATACGGAATATTTTGAGCCTACATCGAATGACTGTCTCACACAAATCATGTAAGATGTTTCAAGGAAATTTTCACATGATCATCTTTTGACTTAATGTCAAGAATAATGATGAACGTAGTTAAAGCAAAAAGCTTTCCAACACATATTTCGAGAAAGATATAAGCGAGTTAAACTCAGCTCGAAATATCAAATGTGTATAATATAAAAGTCTATATAGATATACGAATTAGTCTTAATATGAGATATAATATAATATACTTTTGAGTGATAGATGAGTTCAAGTCTCCACATACCTTTTGTTGATGAAGTTCCTCCAAGCTCCCCTTAGTAGATCTTTGTCTTCAATCGATAAACGCCGTGAAGTCTAAAGCTCAACTACACATTTTATTATAATCCGAGACATAGCTATAAGTAGACTAGAAATCAAGACTTTGACACCTAAACTTGACAAACAAGCTTGAGATAGCAACGCCTGCGAGTTCGGCCGAGCAGTGCTCTAACAAGGACTGGTATAATGGTATAATTTTATCTCGAGGAGATTCTCGGTGAAATCTCGAAAGTGCTCTCGGAACTCCATTTTCAAAAGATATGTATACCAAAAAATTTCCACTCATTATCCTTTAATTTTGTACCTACGGGAGGGGGTTAAAATTTTAAAAATTAGAAAATAAGCAATGGCTTAAACTTTTACTATATATATATCAGCTAATATACCTTCTTTCTGTACTATACAACCACCACCATCTCCACCGTCTTTCTTTGTTACTGCTCTCTTTGGATACTCATAGTCTCCCACACAGAACATCACCTACTTATTATCAACGCCATTGTCAACACCATCAACTACAAACCGGAACATTCGTAGAGGTTGTCGAACAAAAAAGTTGGTGGTGTATTTGGTACCCTCTCCTTTTCATTCAGTGAACTTTCGGGCATTGGTTATGCATATGTAGATGGAGTTCATCCTCTTTGATGAACTCTGATCTTTTCTATTATATTCTTTATAGGAGTTCATGTTGTTTGGTGAATTATCAAGAGTTGGTCATGCTTATGTGGATGGAGATCATTCTATTTTGTGAACATTGGACTTTCTAGTTGTTTTCTATATAGGAGTTCATCTTGTTTAGTGAACTATATATCAGGTGTTGGTCATGCTTATGCAGATGGAGTTCATTCTGTTTGAGGAAACTCTCAACTACCTACTTGTTTTCTTATAGGAGTTCATCTTGTTTGATGAACTATCAGGTGTTCATGCTTATGTAAATGGAGTTCATTCTGCTTAGTGAAATCTGAACCACCTACTTGTTTTCTTATCGGAGTTCTTTTTTTTTTTGATGAACTATCAGGTGTTGGTCATGCTTATGTAGATGGAGTTAATTCTGCTTGATGAAACTCTGAACTTCTTAGATGTTGAACTTCATTTGTTCAATGAAATCTTAAGTGTTTCCGTTTCTTATTAAATAAGAATTCATTGTGTATATTGCCATCATAGATATTTTATGGTTATAATTCATTTATCATTACTTTTTTCCTTTTTCTATGTAGACAAGGACAAGGATGGGAATAAAGCTATTAAAAAAAGACTAAGGGTAGCTTTCTTGCTTTCATTTCACTTGTTATTAGTGTTAGAAATCTGAAAGAATAAGGAGGTCTAAATGTTGAGCAGATTACACTGTTGAAAAAGAGTTCATTCTGGAATGTGATGAATGTTTTTCAAGTAGAAAAAGTTGTTAGCTCAAAATGGAATAAGACGGAGAAATCTTGTAAAATTTTATTATAAGCACACACATAAATTCTTGGGCAAGAGTGTGTATCTCAATTCAAAGTTGGGGACACAACATACATCCTAAGATCTTCAGCTGAAGATTTATTAATAGTGTTTGGTGTTCCGTGTATCCAAGATGAAGGAGGAATCTAAGATGCATCTTAATTACGACGGATTATAGGCCAGGAAAGTTTTATACACAAACTTCTTCCACCCCCAAAGAAATATTTTGATATAAGAAATGCATAATTGAAAGAAAATATCATTCAGTTAGTTAAATCTAAAATATATAATGAAGATCCTGTTACGGTTTTTCTTAGCACTGATGATACTTTCAAAACTGAGTACATACATGCATTATTGGCTGATGAAATTAACAATGAATAGAATACTTAAAATCAAGGTGTGAATGATAGATTGGAACCTGGTGAAGATCATACGGTATCTAGTAGTGATGAAGAAGATATTAATTTGAATTATGATGAAGGTGTTGGCGTGATTAGGATCGATTTTCCAAGGTTACATGTACAAGATATTTTTAGAGAATTGAAATCAGTATCCAAAGAGCAAGATCCAAAAGTTGATGTATGAAGAAGAAGCTCAATTGTTTCCGAAGCCAGCAGTTCAGATGGAGTTCTACCTGAAAATAAACCTGAAGTATGAATCTAGCTAATCTTCAAAAAAAATATTCTTCTATTATATATTTTGAACTTATATAAGACTGTCACTATAATTTCTTTCATTCTGTAGTTGAGAGTCCATCTTGTACAATAAAATTTGGCTATTAGAAGTTCATTATCAATGAACTCTGGCAATTATCAAACTTATAGTTGGAGTTCATTCCATACAATGAACTTTGGTTGTCGTCAGTTCATTCTGTATAATGAGCTCTGGCAGTTTAATACATTTAGTTGGAGTTCATTCTGTATAATGAACTATGTCTTTTGGCAGTTCATTGTAAATAATGAACCCTAAATTTATGATTGTATAGTTGGTTATTATTATTAATATTTTTTTCCCAATTAACAGAAAGCAACCAAGTACTTTAAGAGCATACAAATTTACATATATGTACAATGTAGAAGAGCATGCAAGCTTTTAATCGTTCTACTTTCTCCATAGGGATGACACAAATAGAAATAGAGTAAGAACTTCCTGAGCTAACAAAACGATTTGAGACTGTTTCGCAGATTGCTGCAGATAAATTGAAACTTGTGGAATCACAAAGTCTGAGACGAAGATATTTTGTGATATCCATCTATCTTGTTTGAGTGAGCAACTCAACAATCAAAATAAGATCAGGATACTCGAACTATCAAGATAAAAATAGTTGGACGTAGCTTCACGAATCCTCAGGTGAAGTCTTTTTAGTCGCTAAACCCTAAAAGGGTTTTAAGGAGAGGATGACTCTAGTTTACAACTAAGACACACAAGAATAGTGTCAGGGATTCAATGATCCCGGTTGTTTGAGGTTCTCCTTTTATAGATTTCAGGGTCAATAAGGTTGTTTTAGGTTTAATCTAAGATAGCTTTGGAACCAAGCAATCAATAATCACTGTTAGATGAAAAACTTGACTTTGAGATTAACATAGTAGAATATACACTCTGGTTAAGATGAACCGTAACCGAACCATGTACAATGACCTATTCATGTATGTTAGGTGAAACTAGCCAATTGAACGATAAGCTTAACCATTTTCATATAACACTTTAAGACTTTTCTTGAATCACACATATAATCAAAGATGTATAGATAATGTTTTTAAAGAGTTGTTCAATTGCCTATTAGCTCATAGAAATAATTTTGATGCATCTGAAAATATTCGACAGGGTAAGTACGTGTACTATACCTGTTTGTGAATGTTCTTGTCATGGTACATGTACTGGGTATGGATACCTTTAAGACAAAGACGAGTTAAGAAACTCACATATCTTTTATGGTATGCGTACATAATTTGGTTTTGAAACCAGCAGATCTTTTTCGGTTTGCATACTAGGTATGCGTACATTTCCTGGTTCACGATCAACAGACTTTTTTTTTTTGGTATGAATATCGGGTATGCGTACAAAATAGTCGTTGCCGTACTATAGCTATGCAGGTACGTGTACTGGGTACATGTACTTCGGCTCTGGACTTATAAAAGTTCTCTCGGTATGTGAACTGGTGGGCATACTGTCATGTATCCAGATTAACAATAGTTCTACATCTCTCTAATAATCAATATGAAACATTCTCAAATAACATCAATGACACATATCACTGCTCTAGACTATTTTCAAATGATTAAATCTTGAATCATAATTAGGTTATAAATAATAAATTGTTCTAAACCAAATTTATCAAGTATGAACAAATGTTCTTAAGCTTATATAGTCATATTTCAAGAAGATATTCAAGATAAACTTAACTCGAAATTTCTATTATGATGTACTGTCTAATTTAGTCATGCGACAATGTATCAAAGATATAAAGGTGAAAACTTGAGATATAGGTGGTTCAGTCTTCATTTACCTTTTGATGTTGAAGTTCTCCAAAGCTCATGTTGATTTTCGCCTTGAAACGGTAGAACGCAGTGATATCCGAATCTCAACTACACACTTCTATCTTAATCCGAGATTGACTAAATGTAGACTAGAAATAAAGATATAGTTTTGACAACAAGCTTGGGATAGAAACACTTGTGAGTTCAACCGAGCAATGATCTAACAGATATTTAGAATTAGGGCTTTAGAAAAATGTTTCATACGTCTGTCATAACATGAGTATTCATCACCCACGTACTTCATCAGGCAACAAAAACAACCAAAACAGAAATTGAAATCTGTTAGAGTACTGCTCGGTCAAACTCGCAAGCGTTTCTATCTCAAGCTTGTTTGTCAATGTTAGTGATCAAAACTATAAGTCTTGATTTTTAGTCTACTTATAGTGATGTCTCGGACTAGGATAAATTGTGTAGTTGAGCATTAGACTTCACGACGATCAATTGAAGACGAAGAAATACTAAGGAGAGCTTGTGGAACTTCATAAACAAAAGGTATGTAGAGACTAAAACTCATCTATCACTTGGAAAGTCTATTTCTTCTCTATCTCCTATATTAAGACAAAAGTCGTATTAATATATAGTTGTCGATTATGCACATTTGAGATTTCGAGATGAGATTAACTCGCTTACATATTTCTCGAAATATGTGTTGGTAAGCTTTCGCTTCAACCAAGTTCATCTTATATTCTTGACGAAAGTCAAAAGATGATCATGTCAAAATCGCCGAGTAACATCTTACATGGCTTGTGTGATACAATCATTTGGAGTAGACTTGGAATGTTTCATTATGATTATTTCAATAACTTGAAAATTGCTTTGATGCTAATAGTGTGTGAAAACGGCTATTGTCATCCTCTAAGAAAGTTTCAATGATTGAAATAAAGTTTAGAACTATTGGATTATGAACATAGTATGCATTCTTGCATGTATGTGATCCATGACCGGAACTAGAATATGCATACACGTATGCGTACTTGTAGTTGTGAAATTCCGTGTACCAGTACACATACCGGTACGCATACTTGCGTAAGGTATAGGTCCGGGAATTTCTGCTGGGTTTTGGAATTGTACTAAGGTATGCGTACCCGTTTGCATACTTGAGTGGTTAAAGTTCTAAAATCGGTTTGTTCATGAACTAATACATTTATTATTAAGGAATGCATTATTTGCAAACCGTGGCTATAATGTTCATGAAATGATTTGAGTGAATCAAACTGATTTTGCTTCAATTGTGTTCTTGTATACTTCTATGAGAATATAGCAATTGAACAACTCTTTAACTAGTTTCATTTGAGTCATTTTAACTAGTTATGGTTAAGATGAATAAGGTTGATATGAGAGTGTTCATATAGCTAACCTCGGTTAACTACTTTTGAGCCAACATGGTATACACGTTTAGGTACAATTACTTAAACATAAATGAAGGTACATTTCATTTTATTTGTATATAACAAGCTAAGTTCGATCTAACGGTTGAAAGATATTAGCTTGAGTTCAGGTTTTCATCTAACGGTGAATATTGAATGCTTTGTTACCAAGGTAACTTAGATTGCAAACCCTGATTTGAAAACTATATAAAGGAGAACTCCAGCAACTGGGAAACCTAATCCCCACACCTCCTGTGTGATACTAGTTGTATAATCTAGAGTCGATTCTCCTTAAACCTTAGGTTTTTCATGAAACCCTGTATGTTAACGACTTGAAGACTTCATTGGGATTGTGAATCCAGACCCAACTATTTTCTCTGTAGTTGCGTGTTCTGATCTTATTTCTTCTATCGTGATTGAGTATTATCTTTGCTAAGATTTGCTTGAGATTTATCTCTGATATGTAAGATTAAAAGTAGTCACAAACATCTTCGTCTCATCGTTTTTGATTTCACAATATCTTGTTTCGCTACCGCACGATTAAGATTATTGTGAGGTGATTGATAATACTAGGCTGTTCTTCGGGAATATAAGTCGGGTTTATCAATTGGTTCATGTGCACCTTGATTTATCAAAAGACGGAACAAAACTCATAGGTATTTCTGTGGGAGACAGATTTATCTATTCCAATAGACTTTTCTGTGTGAGACAAATTTGTTTATAAGTATTCGACTTTGGGTCGTAGCAACTCTTGGCTGTGGGTGAGATCAACTAAGGGAATCAAGTGCGTAGGATCCTGCTGGGATCAGAGATGTAAGGAGCGCAACTGTACCTTGAATCAGTGTGAGATTGATTAGGGTTCAACTACAGTCCATTATGAAGTTCATTGGTAGTAGGCTAGTGTCTGTAGCGGCTTAATACAATGTGGTGATCAAAGCTGGACTAGGTCCCGGGGTTTTTCTGCATTTGCGGTTTTCCTCGTTAATAAAATTCTGGTGTATGTGTTGTTTCTTTTATTCATTATATTTTGTTATATAATTGAAATATTACAGGTTGTGCGTTGAATTGATCAATTGGTAAATCCAACCTTTGGTTGTTGATTAAAATTGATTGATCCTTGAACATTGGTCTTTGGTAACGTTCAAGTTATTTCTCTTATATTCAATCGGGCTCGCAAATTCCTATTTGCTGATTGCAGATTGAATTGAGAGTTAGAGATATAAAACTCTTTGATATACTTTTCTCTAGATTGAGTCTGACTGTCTAGTTGATTCTCTTGAAAGTATATTGGAGTTTGTCTATTCAGATTGCCAAACGAAATATTGGGTGTGGTTGTTGTACCCCCGCTTTTTCAAAATCCACACTTTTTGTTGTCCTAAATCTTCTCAGGTAAGACCACAGCACTAGAATTCGAGCTTGATACAACTTTTAACTGCAACATGGGATGGTTTTGTTAATAGAAAGAAGGGAACTATTTATAGCCATCACGAGATAAACGAGTATACTCATCCAAGCCGCAGGAACATGTACATATAGAATACGAGAATTTTCACCTTGTTGAAGATCTGGAGGTGCAATCCGATGACTTAATTGAATATCCATAGCAATTAAGAAAAACACCACTAATTGAGTAACCAGTTGCATATGGCATATGCAATTGAGTGTCGAGTCCATTATCATCAGCTTTATAAACTAATTTTTTTTAGGTCTGCGACAATGAATGGACGACATTTCTTTATTGAAGACATCAAAGTTACGAGATATTTTTAAATGAAGTGATTTAATTTCGGGTAGATTCACAATGACCTTATCAAACCCTAATGATTTTTTTTTATTATGCTCAGCATTTGATCTGACTGATCAAAGTCTAATTTCAGATCATTTTTTCTTATAATTTCAAATCGTTCTTTTCGTCTCACTTAGGATCCTTATTTTCATAATAAATTCTTACAAAAAGACCTATCATAACAGCTTGTAGTAGCTTTCACCGAAATGACTGACTTTATTTCTATTTTGTAATAGATCATTTGTTTGGGGAACTTTATTTCCGTTAGGATCCAATAATGGAATAACAGTCCCATTGTTAAAGTAACATCACTGATGAATTCTATATTCATATTGTAACCCATTGTCACTTTCACATAATCAAAATCAATACTGTAAGCATATTGTTCGATCAATGAAATAAATGCTAAACTGAGAAGTTATGTGTCTGTAGCCGCTGGGTAAGGTTCTTGAAAAGTAATCGAAGCAAAATATGATCCTGGATAAAGACTTTTAATCTTAACTTGATCAATAGTAGAAGACAATCGATTCCAAAATCCATCTAATGCATAATTATCTACTGCATCATTTAAGACTTTTGGAGTGTCGTCATTACCGCTTTTCTTATAGAAAGATCTATTATTAGGCACATATAGTCCAGAGTTATTACCAAGAAGAAAGACACTCGAAAACATAGAGTTATTACCAAGAAGAAAGACACTAAAAAACTTGTCAGTATTACATTTCTTTTGAAATCATATAGTGTAAAAAAAGGGCTAGCTAGCTCAGATAGTCATCCCCGTTTATCAAAGGTTTGATGCGCTCCAAGAGGTCCTGGGTTCAAGTCTCTGATGGTGCAATACTGCAGAATTTGACATGGAAGGTAGAAAAAGCTTTCCCCCCTTATGATGTAATTTGCCCCATTATCCGCTCCGGCTCCCTTGGCTGGTTCCTCAAGAGACTCGCTGGTTGGCTAGCTCCCTTATCCGCTTCGGCTCCCTTGGTTGATTCTTCATGGGTAGTACGACAACCTGTTCAACTAATGTAATATGTTATTGGAGCTCAACTTGTGGCTAGGCTACCAACCAATTTTCTGTAATTTGGTGCTTTAGTGCGTCAATAAAATCGTCGTTATGATATAATAATAACAATAGTTTTTGTAAACATGTCTATTTCGTTGTTAGCATGGCTATCAATAAACTTCCGAAGTCCGAGATCCGTTTCCGAAAGTTCGACATCCTATAGGATTTAATCTGATTTGTCGGATTTCGGAACCACATATATTATCGGACTTTACCCCTTAATGGTAGGCCTGAGAAAGGGTTTATTTTATAGCCTACGAGTGATACCGCAAGTGCACGGTGTCTGTTATGAAGCACATGGCAAATACGAGTCGAACCACAGAGACTTGTGGTGCTAATGTTGATCTAAGGCTTACTTGACTGAATTCAGGGAATGTAACATAACTGTTTTGTGCCGAAACGGCTGAGATGGAATTGTGACACTAAACTAAGGCAATTAAATGAGATTGCAACACACTTGGGTGGTCAGTTCCACCACCTGACCTCATGCTCAGGCAATGTGGCTTAACTCTATTCTTGTGCCTTCATTTGAAGGTCTAAGGTAGATTTTTGCTAACTAAATCCACTAACTCCCCCTAGTATGAGTTTGTCTTCTTACAAAGATGACTCATCATTTGTGGTCATTAGCTTCTTCAATTACCTACTAATCTTATCATGTTATACACAGCAAGACTAAAGTTTAAGCTAAATATGCTTTATCATGAAGATCAGGGGTTTCATCAAACACCCTGGTGATTAAAATTAAAACATTACAAAGAAATAAACACACAAATTGAAACTAAGTGAAGCACTGGCTAGCCCAGGCATGGGTTTCTACACACTCACCATGGTTCTATTTATACATGCAACAGAAATCCCCAAATACCAAACCCTAATTCATTTAAAAATTGAAATTAATTGAAAGACACTCTCACCATACTCTGAATCATCCCTTCTCTCGCTTGTGCGGCTCTCTGCTTTGGTTGTTGTGGAAAAACCCTAGCTTCTAGTTATCTTTAAATTAGCTTCTAAAGTTGGTAGAGGCTAAGAAAGAGATAACTCGAAGTAGAGAGGGGTAGCAGGTATTACTGGCGCGTTTGATGATGATGGCATAGTAGGGAGATGGAGGTAGTGATGGCTCTGGTGGTGGTATGGGTGAAGGAGGTGGCGGATGAGCAGAGCTCTGCTCTGGGTTATCTGATGGAGACGGGAGAGAAGAAGGAGAGAAGAATGAGGTAGTCGACTAGGGTATAGGGTATGGGGCGTTTTGTTGTGAGGCAGGGACAGCAAGAGTTGATGGGACTGGCCTAGCGAGCGTAGAATGGAGCTGAGGGAGATCTGAGCGGCTGAGAATATAGGCATCTTCGGTGTTGAGCGGGAGCGGCGATCTTTGATGGAATGGTTGGAGCGAGCGTCGGATCTAGGGTAGATCGAATCTAACGACCTGGATGAGACGGACTCGGATTCGGGTCATGGCTAGCTTAAGCCCATGTCTTGTAAGTTGGGTTGCGACTGATGCGCGCGCGGGCTTCGGCTTTCTGCTCCATAGATGCTCGACTCCAATTCTTCGCTCTTTTGGCTCCTCGATTCCCCGAGCTTTATTTATTACCTAAAAACACAAAATTAATTAATACAAATATTTATTCTTGAAAACAAATAAAATACGAGAACTGGGATAATATCTCGATTTCTAAGCGCAAAAGATGAGTAAAATGCCAATAAAAAGGTGTATAAATATGCACTATTTGGCACTCATCACTTAACCTTATTGGAACCGAATTAGGCCAATTCAGTTTGGCTAAGTTCCAACATCCGATAATCCTATGGGTGTGCTAGTAATTTTTAACCCCTAAAATAAAGAATGTCGACTATTGAAAATTATATTCTTAGAAATTATCAAAAATTATCGGAATTTTTCGGAATTTCTAACCGGATTAGTAATTTCTAACATTTTTTGTTCTCCAGTTTTTTCATATTCTTAGTAATTATCAAAAGTTATCAGAATTTATCGGATCTCCGATAAGTTAACCTATCGGAGTCAGATTCGAAATTTCAAATTCCGTAGGATGTTATCGGGTTTCGAAAATCCGTTAACAGTTAGTCTATCAGAATCGGATTGGTTAAAATCCAACGGAATTTAATCGGTTGACAGCCCTAGTGGTTGTTAGCAATGTCACTTGCAGTCTCTACAGACTGCATACTTGTCCAAATCTTACAGTCTCTACAGACTTGTGTTGAAGAGGTACTCACTATTTATTTTTTGAAGTGAGTGGTAATATCCCTGCATTGTGGTGCAGTCACTGTCTTTGTATTGAATCGAGTTGTAGACATTTTGTTTTCGGTTGCAGACTTAGTTCTTAGTGCTACTGTGGCCTCTTTTTGTGGTTTTGATTTGCAGTCTCAATTTTTGTAGTTGAGACTTAGTCTTTGTACTCTTGTAACATTGAATTGGCTTGGCTTTTTTATTTTAATATAACCTTTTTTTCTTTCAAAAAAAAAAAAGTCACTTGCACATTATAACACCTTACCAAATACAGTAGTTTTTTGTTGCTGTAATTTTTTAAATTCACGGTACTTCTTGCACTAAATTTACCAAACATCTACTACTAGTACTTTTCATTTCACATCAGGAACACTCCACCAAACACAACTGTAAAGATATTTTTCCAAAAACTACGACAGAACCCTTTAGGTAGTGAGAGCGGTAAATTGGCATTTCCATGTGAAATTGAAAAAACAATATTGTGAAGGTGAAGCAGAAAACCCACGTGGCCACGTCATAAGGTCCGGTGGTAATGATGATTTTAAGGTTATTAATAAAACGACTATTCTTGTTAACGAGAGGAACCAAGTTGAGGGCTCTGCGAATCGGGCGAAACTGAGTTGACTCAGTGTTAATTTTTTTCTTCAAAAATGAATCTTAGCATCAAGATTTCTATTATCTAATCTGATTAATCATGTTTTCAGAAGTTTTTTCGCACTTTTTACCTTATTACATCTTGTTTTCTGTATTTAAATGTTCTTAACTCTTTTTCTAGTTTTTTAGTTCTCAATGAGATATTCATTTCTCGTCCTTACATTCTATTAGGTTCCTTCCTTATGTTTTTTAAACTGTTGATCAGGTTGATTCTTAATTCCCTTTCTTTATTGTTTTCTTATGGATACTAATTATTTTTTTGCAGAGACCTCTCCCTCTATCATGAAGAACATTCAGTTATGGACCTTGGTGTCCAACCTTCTCCTTCTGCTAACTATATGGTTACAATCGAACAAATTTTCGTCATCTTTTTCTTCAGCAGTATGGCAGGACATCAGATATATGACGATCTTCAACAGTATGTTCCAGTATTCTTCCCAGCTTAATCATGTATATGATTTGATTTCTTGTAATGAGTTACATATTAACTCAGTAGAGCCGATCCTTCACAGTCAATACAGAATTTTGAATTTTCATAATTCAAACTTTCCCCCTATTGCAATGTTGATTTCTCTCGATTATGAAAGCTGGAAGCCGAATTATTCGCATTTGACATTGTTTCAAATCAATGCAGTTTATTTTCTCTCGGAAAAATCTCACTATCAATTATCTCTTTCCAAAGATAAAAAAGATATCTGATTCGTCATTTACTATGATATTAGAGTTCATCTTTTCTCTTTAAATATAAATAACTCTTCTCAAGTTGAATACATTTCTGAGTTTCTTTGACAATGGCCGAAAACTCTAATTCCCATAGCTTAGCTATCACCAACCAAATGCAAAAGACTAATATTCGAGATATCTGTGCAAGACAGATGAGAAGAGCCCTTGGTTCGAAACAAGCTATTCTGAATGAAGCTAAGGAAGATTGGGGTAATACCTTAATTGGGAAACTTTTTTCAGAAGACTCTCTTGAAACTGAAGAGGTAAGAAAAGATGCTAAAGATATATGGAAAAGATAGAAAACCAAAGAAATTCGTGCCCTAGATAGGAACATATTCCTATTCACATTTTATGCCAAAGATACCATGGCTGTTATGCTCAAGAGAGGTCCATGGAACCTTTTGAAGTGTCACATAAATATGAAGGAATATGACCCATCTATCAAAGTTCAAGACCAAGTTTTCACTCATCAGGAATGGAATGTCCAATTTCAACACCTTCTAATTGATCATCATTGCAAAGTTGTTGTCGATGATGTTGTTCAAGAACTAGGAGACAAGATTTGGGTAGATCCGGAAAACTGTAAACCAGGTTATGGCAGCGTAATAACTGCAAAAATCAAGATAGACTTATCTAAGCCTTTGCATGGAGGGGGTTGGTGGAACACAGCTGCAGGTGGAGTCGCATGGGTTCGCTACCATTGGGAGAGACAACCACACAAAATCTGTCATGAGTGTTTCTGCATTGATCACAAAGCAGAAGAGTGTGAAAACATAGCTGATGATCTGAAAGTTTGAGGATACACTAATGAAGAGTACATAGCTTACTGTCATGAACTAGTTGCTGCCTATGAAGTCGAAATTATTGATGATTTGGACTTACTACTACAAAGAATTTGTGAAGCAAGTCTTAACCGTATGAACAATATGAATGATGAAGATCAAGAACCTAGTAGATGACCTAAAAGATCAAGAAACAATGATTCTGATGATATCCCCGGGACACATCTATTGATGATGCGCAAACTGTTGCGGTTCAAGAAAGTTCCGCTGGGAAGGATACTGGAAAAAGACCATCTGTGGTAGCTACTGATGACATGGAGCATGACCTGATTGAAGAAGGAGAAATGGATGAAAAGGAGTTTCTTCATGATATGGAGAAGGTATCTGCTTCCTTGGTAACAATCTCTAATTCTTTTCACCTTAATCTTTTTTGTTATTGTTCTTTACTTTTTAGTTTTCAAACCTTAAATACTCCTGCTTTATTTCTCATTCATACTATTACTCTCATGAAGATTCTTAGTTGGAACTGCCAAGGCTTTTTAGGTAGAGACACTAGAGATCATCTTCTTTACTTGAATAAATATTATGCTCCAAATATTATTTTTATTTCAGAGACCAAGATTAATGATGACAGAATCATTAATCTTACAAACTTCTTAAATTTGCCTAATAAAGTCTATGTTCCATATGTGAGAGCAGCTGGTGGGCTAATTATGTTATGGAAAGATGGGTTTAATTTAAATATTGTTAGTACTAATGAGAAAATGATTAATGCCATAGTGAATAATGACCCTAGTAAAGGTGATTGGTTCCTAAATGGCTTATACGGATCCCCTTATAAAACTGAATAGCCTAATCAGTGGTCTTCCATTAATGAATTAGGTAGATCCATTAATATCCCTTGGGTTATTATAGGAGACCTGAATATAACCCTAGATCCCAATGAAAGAAATTCCACTTCTTCAAACCCTACTCCACCTGAAGTTTTGTCTCTCATTAAAAACACTGATCTTTATGATTTAGGGTTTAGAGGCAACCCTTTTAATTGGACTAGCAACAAGCATGGTACATGTAAACATAAATCCAGACTAGATAGAGCCCTAGTTAATAGTGAATGGACTCTAGTTTTCCCAGATGCTCTCCTTACTCATCTTTCCCAAAATGGTAGTGATCATTGTCCCATTCTTTTGGAGCTTTATAGAGTTATCAAGAACACATGAAGAAACTGGAAATTCTTTGAGCATTGGCTTCAGAATGACAGTGGTCATAATGAAATAAGAATGATTGGTATGCTAACTATGCTGGTTTTAATGCTTTTGTCTTGACCAACAAGTTATCGAACACTAGACAAATCCTCAGCAAATTTAGCAAAGCAACTTTTGGAGATATGCAACAGAAACTCACGGAGCTGCAAACAAAGATTACTTCTCTTCAATCCTCGGACTTAAATGGAAATAATACAACTGAAGTTATAAAGCTTGAAAAGGATTTAACTTCTCTTAATGAAATACTGGCTAGCTCTAATAGACAGAAAGCAAGAGATCTTTATTTCAATGAAATGGACAAAAACTCTAAATACTTCCATATCAGAGCTAACAGAAGAAGATCACGCAACATAATAGATGCTCTTATTTCTCCAGATGGTTATTGGTGTGATGACAAGGTGTCGATTGCAGGGTTATAAGAAATCATTTTCCGAATATAATGACTACTACTTCTCCAACAAATAATGATGTTTTTCTTCAATATATTCCTTCTTGTATTACTTCTGAGGATAATATTCAACTTGAAGCTATTCCTACAGATGAAGAAATACACTGTGCTCTCATGACTATGGACCCTTGGACTTCTCCTGGTCCTGATGGATTCCCACATGGATTCTATCAATCTTAATGGCAACTAGTTAAAGGTGATGTGTGCAGTATGGTTAAATCATTCTTTTACTCTGGGTATCTTCTAAAGCAAATAAACAACACAAGAGTTTCTCTGATTCCTAAAACTCAAGCTCCAAGCAAACCAGAAGATTTTGGACCAATTGCTTTATGCAATACGGTTTATAAGATTATTTCAAAGATAATATCTCTAAGGATGAAGAAACACATGCCTAACATCATATCATATCTCTCATGCAATTTGCATATGTCCCAGGAAGGCTGATTTCAGAAAACATTTGTATTGTTCAAGAGATTGTGCAAGCTATGAAAACAAAGGAAGGAAAAACTGGGCATCTTGCTCTAAAAATGGATATGTCCAAAGCTTTGACAGGCTTGAGTGGTCTTTCTTAATTGATGTGTTAAAAAAGTTTGGCTTTAGATAAATTCTGTCAGCTGGTATATCAATGTATTAGCACTACCCAAATTGAGATTATGCTTAATGGAGCACCTACTGCTGCTTTTTTTCTTTCAAGAGGCATAAGACAGGGTGATCCTCTTTCACCCTATCTCTTTATACTGGCTATGGAATCATTCTCTAGATGTCTTGCATATTGTGAAGATCACGATACTCTTACTGGCACGAAGATTTCACGTTCAGCTCCAAAAATCAACCATTTGCTTTTTTGCAGATGATTGCATCTTATTTTGTAAGGCCAATCAAGCTCAGACAAGAAAACTTCTCCAAGTCATTCAACAGTTCAGTTTATGTTCAGGACAATTAATCAATTTCAACAAGTCTGATGTGTTTTTCTCTTCAAATATGGACCCTACAAATTGTCAAGATATAAGTGGTTTTCTCCAAGTAAGAGAACTTAATATCAAAGAAGAGAAGTACTTGGGACTCCCTTTCTTTGTTGGAAGAAATAAAAGAATTCCTTTCTCAATTCTGGTAGATAAAATGGATTACAGGTTCTCAAAATGGAATGCAAGTAATATGTCAGAGGCAGCCAGGTCAGTAATGGTTAGAAATGTCTCTAATGCAATTCATATTCATCACATGACTAGTTTTAAACTGCCAGATGTTACTATTAAGAAGATGAACTCTTCACAACAATCTTTTTGGAGGAAAAATAAACAAACAAAGGTAAACACATTGTCACTTGGAGAAGAGCAAATCATCCAAAAGTAGAAGGTGGTCTTGGCTTTCGTGATATGCATATTCTTAATAGAGCTCTACTAGCTAAATCAACATGGAAGTTATGTACAGATAAAACTTCAATTATGTCAAATACTTTACAAGCCAAGTATTTTGCTGATGGGGAAATATTCAATCTGAAGAAGTAGTACAATGCTACATGGTCCTGGAATAACATCAGTTCTGATCTCAGTTTTGTGGAAACGTTTAGCTGTTGGAGCATTGGTAATGGTAAGAATGTCTTAATATGGAAGCACAGGTGGATTCCGGAGATTCATTCTTTACCTAAGCCCAAACTAGGGTGCCTTAATCATCAAAATTTTTAGTACGTTCACCAGCTGTTTATGCAGAATTCTTGCTCTAGGAATACCAATCTCCTCAATAAATTATTTGAACCAGCAACAATTACGCATATTCTGCAAATATCTATTCATCCAGAGTGCGAAGATAAACTTATCTGGCTCCTTGAACGGAATGGTCACTTTTCTGTTAAGTTTTCGTATAGGAAAATGTATGAAGAAGCTCATATTCCTCAGTCTATTGGTCCGCGTCTTCAGAAGATCTATATTTCTTTATGGAAGTTGCCTACTTTGCCAAGAATTCAACAATTCTTATGGAAGCCGTTTCTAATCTTCTCTCTACCAAGGAAGCGTTGGGTTATGCTGTGGTTGCTGAAAACAACTTATGTCCACTGTGTGATCAACATATAGAATCTGCAGATCATCTCTTCATGTCTTGTCAAGTTTCAAGGCTAGTCTAGTTTGCAGTAGCAGAATGGTCTTCTAATTCCCAGCTAAGTTTTATAAATTGGATCTGCAGCTGGTTTGACAGTTTGCATAACAAGCAAATCTCTTCTCAAGAAGTAGTTAAAAGGGTTATTATTGCTTGGTCCATATGGACTGCAAGATGTGATAAAGTATTTCAAAACAAAAACTTCAATCCACAAACTACCATCCAGAGATGCAAGAGTGTGATTGAACAACATGCTCAAAGGAATCCTAGTATCCCTAGGAATGTGCAATGTGTTAATCACCATAATATCCACTGGATACCTCCTTCTACTGATTTCTTTACTATAAATTGTGATGGTTATTTTCAGCATTTAAACAAAGCTGGAGGCATTAGACTAATCATTCGAAATTGTGCAGGTGAGCAACAGAGAGCAAAGTGCATCCATTTGAAGGACCTCAAAAATGCAGAACAAGCTGAATGCATGGGATTATGGGAAGCAGTGAAATGAGCAAATGAATTAAAGCTGGACAAGGTGCAATTCGAGCTTGATGCAAAAATGGTGGTGGAGGCAGTTAATAAAGATCACAGTTCCATAAACTGGAGATTACTTAACTACATTAAAGACATTAAGTCATTTTTTCAGTTTTTAGCTCTTGGAGATGTTACTACATTCCCAAAGAGAGAAATAAAATTGCAGATATTCTTTCTAAAGAAAGCTAGGAAGGATGAAACAAATATATTATGGTCTGACTCGTCTCCTATTGAGATCAGATCCCAGTTACTTAAAGACATCTCTTATGTAACAGTTTAACGAGTTGCAATACAATCTATTTTCTTGTTTAAAAAAAAAAAAAAAAAAAAAAAAAAAAAAAAAAAAAAATCCGGTGGTAATTTACGTTATCTGTTAAAGAAATTACTGGGTTTTTAAAAAAGAAAGTAGATGAAAAAATTAAATGTAGTAATAACGTGCCCAAAGGAGCGTCCGTAAAAACGCGATTTGTTAGGGAAGAAAGTGATAAAAAGAGAGAATGCCGATTAGATTTAGTCAAACACCACCTCCATTGCTTCAAACCCTAACCCTAATTCATACAACTTCTTCTTCTAAGACGAAGAGGAAGAAGAAGAGAAATTGTTACCAAACGTTCTTAGTTCTTTCGAATTCATAATTCCCCTTATTCTCAGAGTTAGAGAGGGTATTTCTTGATTGTGGAGTGTAACAGATAAGAGGGGTTTAAGGTTTTATTTTATTTGAGTAATGGAAGGCAATTCTGGTGGTAACGATGTTGAGTTACTCTGCAAAACACTACAAGTAGAACATAAATTGTTCTACTTTGACCTAAAAGAGAATCCTCGTGGTCGTTACTTGAAGATCTCTGAGAAAACTTCTGCTACTAGATCGACTATTATTGTTCCTGTCAGTGGCATTGTTTGGTTCTTAGATCTCTTTAATTACTATGTTAGTTCTGATGATCAAGAGGGATTAAGCAAAGAATTGCAGCTTGATACCAAGGTTGCTATTTTACTACTTTCAATTGTTTCTTGATTTACAGCTTTATTTGTTGTTATAAATCTTAGTTGTTAAAGATTGTGTTTTTTTTTTTTTTTTTTTAGGTTTTCTTCTTTGATGTTGGCGAGAATAAAAGGGGGAGATTTCTTAAGGTAAGTCAATTTAGTTTCTTAAGGTTATTTGTCTTGCAATTTACCTCTATTTGAGAGCTTGGTACATGATTATCTAATTCTGTGCTGACTTGTTGTTAGTCTCATGTTTACACGAATAGCCTTGGTTACCTCTATTTGTCTTGCAATTTACCTCTATTTTCATGGGTTAGAGCCTTTTCATTATTACTTCGACATACCATGAAGTAATTGAAGTTATGGTGGTTTTGTCGTAGTATTTTGCCTTGGTTAAGGTCGTTGTAGTTATACTTATGTGGAGGAAGATGGTTGGGTTACCTTTCGTCATGGTTCGATGGTTATTCTTGTGATGTTACAAACAATAGCTACTAATGCAGAAAATCTTAAAAAAGTTTTCGGAGTTGCAGAACTACACCAATCTTTTTCCCAGAAAAGTTTTTTTTTTGTTTTGTTTTCTGATAACATAGAAAAAAGTTGTTGCAACTTACAAGATTATCTACTGTTGCCTACTCTTGGAATTTAAAGAAACTTTCTGCACATTTGAAAGGTGTTTTAGTTTTGTAGGGAATATTGTTCGGATTTGATTTTGATTTGTAATTGGGAGTCCTTTGGAAACTGTTAAGAAGGCAAAGGGGCTATGAATATTTGCATGCTCTAGCAGTGGGGTGAAAATTTGCAGCTCTATTACATCTTTTTTTATGGTGGGCTTCAACTACAAATAAATTTTAACATGAATCTCTTTAGAATTTGGCTTTTTCTTATTTGTATCAAATCAACCACAATGTTCCATAATCAAGCAACGCGATCACTGAATGTGTTTGTAGTATTGGTAAAGTTAATCCTTTGAGATAAAAAATCCTGGAATGCCAAACTGAGTTAAATTTGTCTGATCATAAATTTCCCTTTGGTTAGTTATACACATCTGACATATCATCATTCTCAAGTCATTAACTCATTCCAAGTGTGTGGAGAAACAGATGGGCTGAATGACTTAAATCGTATTCTGGGTTGCCCTAGTTGACTTTTCCCATCTGACTGAGAGTTGCGTGTTTTGGTTTTTGGCAGGTTTCGGAAGCATCAGTTAGCAGAAACCGTAGTACGATTATTGTTCCAGCAGGAAGTGCAAGAGATGAAGGATGGGTAGCATTTAGGAACATTTTGGGAGAAATCAATGAAGCTTCTAGGCTTTTTGTCCTACCTAATCAGGTCTGTCTCTCTGTCTCTGTCTCTCTCTCTCTCTCTGACATACAAATGCAACCATAGTCATTTCTGCGAGTCTTATGTGTTTTCCCTTCTCTCTGGAAGCAGACAAATTCTGAACCCTCAGAGCGCCTTGCAGGCCTTTCAGATGATGTGGGTGCTGGCTTCATAGCTGGCCACAGTAGTCAACCTGCTACAGCATCCAATATCAATGTAGCGGATAGGCCAGTTGAATTACCTCCTCAAGCTGACCTTGGAAACCTTGGGATTTCCAAAGTAATCAGAGCTGATCAGAAAAGGTTCTTCTTTGATCTTGGAAGTAACAACAGAGGCCATTTCTTGAAGATATCCGAGGTATGTGGAAGTCATTGTCTTGTTAGTTATACCAATCTTCATTATTATATGCATATATGATATTAATTTTTATGCTTGGGGTCCAATTTTCTTACTAACAAATTATGGCTTGCAGGTTGCCGGGTCTGATCGCTCATCTATTATTCTGCCTCTCTCGGGTCTGAAGCAGTTTCATGAAATGGTTGGCCATTTTGTTGAGATCACGAAAGATCAACTTGAAGGCCTGACAGGTGCAAATGTCAGGACGGTTGAGCCTCCTCCCCAGAGATGAATCAAAGCCCATATTACGAATCTGGATTTTGTGACAAGTTAGGTAGAGTGAGTGATTGGTATATTTGGATTAGATTGCAGATTGTGCTCTGTTAGTGTTCCACTATGAAATCTTTTCGTTTCGTTGTCTGCTTGGTTCCTCTCTTCTGCTGTTCCCACTTATTAATTAGATTTCAAAAGCTATGAAATAATTTCTCTGACTCAGTGTTGGAAAAGTTGGTGTTGTGGGTCTGCTAAGTTTATCACCAAGGAATAGCAAAATCAGAACATACTTAAAATCCCCTTGTAATTAATTCTTGCATATTGGTATTATTGAACAATTGGATTCTTGCTTGGTGTTACATATTGAAATTTATCATCTGATTGCTGTGTGGTTTACTCATTTGACTCGCAATTGGTAGAATTTTGTTGTACGTTTTTGTTTTAAAAACATTTATCATGCTGCCCGGTGTACAGGAAGCCAATATTTTTATTAACTAATTGGAAGTAGTTAATAAAAATTGGAGCTGGTCTTGTAATTCAGTTCATTATTTATTCGTAGACTAGTTGGAAGACTGGAAGACAACTTGAATGGACAGTGTCCAACAGAAAGTGCTGAATCTGGGTTCTAATTTCTGGTGTAAACTTTATCCCAGCAGTTTTGATCAAAACAATGGCAGTTACTGGCTGCCGAGGCTGTTTTGATCAAAACAAACAATGGCAGTTACTGCTGACTGCCTAGGCTGTCTGATAGATGTAGCATACATTCCTGAGGGGACGTTTTTCACCCCGCGCTAACCGTCCATAGATTGGGATCATAGATGCCACTACCAGCATCATCGTCAATCCTACTACCAAAGAGATATCTACTAGGCCTTCCTTAGCCGTGTAAAAAGGTCAGTAGGCTTGGAATTGGTAAAGCAGAGAACCATATGAATTCGACAACCTCTGTGGCTATCCATATGAATTTCAACTATTTGTCCAACTTTCACACAGGTAAACTTGATCTTGTGTATTTCTTTTTCCTTTTTCTTCTTTTCGTTGTAATTAGAGTGCTCTACATATTATAGTAAACATCCTCGCGCAGAGGCAGTCAGGCAGGTATTATATGAACTTACACATATGGGGAATTAATGAGATAGGGTCTATGTCTAACAACTTACAAGGTGCCAAAAAAAAGTGCGGCGCTCAAAATTAGGTGGTCAAATGGATGCTTCAGTTGCTTGTTCGGCCAAATGCTTGTCCTCTGTAGAAGGAAGAAGTAGCTCCGTGTCTGCAAGATTTGGTTTCTGTTTCGGTTCATAATTGAAGAAGAGATCTTTATTTGCAGACAGAGCTAGGAGCTCTGATTCCTCCAAGCCTTTTGCTGGTCCCAGACTGCACCTTTCTGTTGTGTGTTTGGCTAATGCATCTTTGAATTTCTTGACCTGTATGTATCATAAAAAAAGATAAATCTTAGATCAGATATAACAGGTTCCGTTTCCAATTAATTTGTTAGAAGCTGGTCAATATTCTACGTGTTAGAAAATGATTCCTTACAGTAGCATTCGTGCAACTGAAGCTGCAGAGACGACCATTAGCTCCTCTATAAAACCGAAAAAACGGAAGAACATGCACGTTAAGAGTATAACACATTGATTTATGTTCCTCATAGTTTACTTGAAGGAATAGAACATCTTTGTTCGTTTCTGCAAATTGAATAATCTGTAAACAATGAAAACATAGAAAATATATTCCATTAAATAAAATCTTTCTTCAGAAGAAAGTTCTATGAAATCATGAAGACACAGAGAACAAGTTTTATTTTGTTTGTTTTTTTTGGTTTTGAAAAGCTTACTTTTGGGTGAAGAGATCTGCAACCTCCACAACTCGGAGAAAAGAAATCTAATATCACCAAACTATCTCCTGCATTCCGCAATGAATCCACAAGATCTTGAGCAGAAGTTATCTCTTTCATGTTAGGTTCATATCTTTTCTCCCACCAATTCTGAGGAGATTTACTAAACCGTAATTTGTTTTGCAAATTCCTTCCCTAAGAACACAAATAATGAAACCAGAATCAATTTCCCAAATCTAACCTCCTAACAATAAATTCAAAGAGATTGAAATTTTTGCATACCTGTACAGGTTGGATATATCCTTTTCTAGGTTCTTTCTCCTCTAGTTGCAGAACTATTTTATTCCCAATACCATCACTTTCCATAGAAGAATTGAATCTAAGAGATGAAAATACTGGCATAGATGATGACCGCCTGTGTGAATACGAGATACATGAATGATTTCGAGGCGACGAGGGGGAAAATTTCACTACATCAGCCATGATGATTAAAAAAATGTAGATGATTCAAAAGAAAAATCCAAGAAAATACTTGAAGATCAAACAGAAAACATCAAGTTGAGGTAATGAAATGAAAGACCCGACTCCGACTTTGCTACAGGATATAATTGTAGCAAAATCGGATTCAGAAATAATAATACAGAAAGAAGAGAATTTTTTCAAAGCCCTTTTATTGCCTTCTTTGGAAGTAAAGGAAAACAAAAAAAAGTTAGTTGAAAAATTAGTTTATACCGAACCGAATTTACCGGTTTTGTTTCCTTTCTCAGAAATTGATATTGTAGCCCACTAGCCCCACATAAAACTTGGGTCGTATGATCCAGTGCACAGAGATTTTTGCACCTTGTTACCGAGGCACATGTTCCTTTTGCTTTTCCTTTTCATCGGGTTGAGCTGAACTGTCAAGCGGGTGAGGCTAGCGAGCCCTGCATATGAATGGGATTTTACCCATCCACTGTTTGAGAAGTGCTGTCCATGAAGTTTTATCCAACATTGTTCTTCTCTAGTTTGACAAACTCAGACTTAGACCAGGAACTTTTACAACATTTCTCTCATCCATTATTTTCCTGATCATTTCGGCATCATCGAATCTTCCGGCGCCAGAAAGGGTATTAGACAAAAGAACATAATCACCACTATAATCTTTTTCTAATTCAAATATTTTTTTCATTACTCTCTCACTCATCTCTGCATTCCCATGACAACTACATGCACCTAAAAGTGTTCTCCATATTATTACATTAATCATCTCTGCTGGAATTTCCATGGCCATTTT
The DNA here is from genome assembly GCA_023531295.1 of Papaver armeniacum. Taxonomy (NCBI): domain Eukaryota; kingdom Viridiplantae; phylum Streptophyta; class Magnoliopsida; order Ranunculales; family Papaveraceae; genus Papaver; species Papaver armeniacum. The sequence goes on from JAJJWW010017665.1 coordinate 68,247, forward strand.
TTCAGCTTCTTCCAACATTCCAACTCTTCCAAACATATCAACCATACAACCATAATGCTTAATATCTGGAATTATCTGATATACGTTAACCATCTTTTCAAAAAACTCTCGACCTTGTTCTATTAGTCCACCATGACTACAAGCATTCATAACACTCAAGAATGTAACCCTGTTTGGTTTTAAACCTTGTTTTTCCATTTCTAGGAAATGATTTACAGATTCTTTTGCCTTTCCATGCATTGCTAAACCTGAAATTATGGTAGTCCATGTAATCAAATTCTTTCTCTTCGTAGGTACTTCCTGAAACACTTCGAACCCGTAGTCTATAGACCCACATTTTACGTAAGTGTCTATGAGAGAATTTGTTACTCTGACATCAGATAAAATGAATCTAGTTTTCACCAAATAAGCATGAAGAGATTGAAGTAAGTCAAAAGAACCCGTCTTCCAAACTGAAGTAAGGATCGTTAAAACTGTTATCTCAGTTGGTAAAATACCTTCAATCAATGTCATTTGCCGGAAGAGAGTAAGAGCTTCTGTATGTCGATTCAAACGGACATATCCATCAATAATTCCAGTCCATGAAACGATATTCTTACAAGGCATATCGTCAAATATATTTCTAGCAAGATTAATGTCGCCCATTTTTGTTAAACCAGTGATCACAACATTCCAAGTAACATGGTTTCTATCAGGCATTTCATCGAACACTTTCATACCTTCAGTCACACACTCGCACATTAAGTACATATTAACCAGAGCTGTCTGAACATAAACATGAATTTCTAACCCAGATTTGATCACATGAGCATGAATTTGGGTTCCTATAAAGGGATTCTGCAGATTAGCGCAAGCTTTAAAGAGGAAAGAGAATGTAAAAGTATCAAATGAAACAGAGGACAAAGGAGTGATTTCATGGAGTATTTGTTTATACAGATTAAGAGCTTCTTCTGGGAAAATAGCCTGTGAGTAGACTCTGATTAATGTGTTCCACATGATCAACTGAGTTTCATCCATGGGACGGCGACGACGAAACCCCGATGTAATGAGCTGAGAATGGATTTGAATAGATTGATTTCTTGTCGGGTGCTTGTGCAATAAATAGGTGATATGTTCTTCTTCTAGTCGACTTGGTCGATGAGAATGAAATTGAGTGCTTTGTTTCAGAAATGGATGAACAAGAAATGACTTGATTGTTCGAGTTGAAGAAGTAATCAAACTAAACCGAGGTGCTGAATTGATGAACCACAAAAACATGGTTGTACTTCAACTTTCAAATTACAATTTGAAGTAAGGCATGATAATAACAAATGGAAAATGTCCTTGCTTTTGTCATTATATTTTTTTTCGTCTCTGCAGTGGAGGTTAGCCTCCTACATTGGGCTGTTTATGTAGCCCTTGAGCTTGCTATTGCCAATCTCTCTCTCTAGGCTTTTCAACCTTTGCCAATTATATAAAAAGAAAGAAGAAAAGATGAGTAAAAAATGGAGTAGCTTTGCCAATCTCTGGAGAGATGTAAGAGGATAAAGTTGTAAAAGAAAAACCATTATAAAGTTGATAATCGCATATGAAAGCATGGTCATGACCAGCAAAAACTAGGATACAAAAGACAAAAAGATGGGAAACTCCGGTGATTGTTTAATTAGGTTGCTGCCAGTAACAGAAAGCTTAATCTTTATGTATAGGAAATTGGTATCTGGCAAGGGAGGCTTCGAATAACAAGAAAATTCACAATTCTCAAAAGAACTTGACTACGCGCGAGACTGAATCAGAAAAGGTTATACAGTAAGCTCAATCGGGAGAAGCTGGTTCAGGCACCGAAGTAGTACGGACTACAGTATGTACAATTTGAAGTAATTCATTCAGGCAATTTAACAACTCGTCTAGTAGAGTCCCGCAGTGTGGGAATCTCCAGCCTTCAATACTCGAGCGTCCAAGTGTTTAGTAGAGTCGCACAGTGTGGAAATCTCCAGCCTTCAGGATACATACATTTGCCTAGATTTCTCTCCAGTTATGGCTGGCACAAGGTTGAGATGAAACTTTGTAAGCCACCATCAATTGCTTTATATGGTAGCAAAAGTTCCAGCTCTTCGGATGAAAAGGGCCAAGCAGAACCAAGTATGGATCACCAATGGCTTCTCTTGCTACCTTCAATTTTGCAGGTAGGTCGACCCTGTAAGACCATCCAAGAGAAGCATATGTTTGACCTTCCAATGAGAAAATCTTTCTGCTGCATATCTAAAAGTAGATCTTGCTAACACAGCATAAAAATAGAGATAAGTAACACAGTCGATAGACTAAAGAGAACTAACCTCAGGCTTTTAGAGTGAATTCAAATTCTCTTTTGTCAGATTTAGTTTGCTTTGGCAGCTCCAGGATTACGGCCAAACTGAATGATCATAGGCTTGCCTTTGAACACGTATCCATTTGCTAAATTCTGCAATTCAAATTGTAAACTGTCTTCAATGCTTTTATAATCGTGAAATTGATAAATATAAAACACCATGGAAAGGTAACTTATTTAAAGCGACCATTAAAGTACAATCCACATGGTACTTTCAGTTAACAAAAGACGGTTCGTTCATCAAATCAGTTTGGGTGTTACGTACCAAAGCGTGATTTGCAATATCAACTGTTGGAAATGTCACAAAAGCCTGACCCCTCATTCTTCCCTCCTGAAACCGTAAAAGTTAGAACTGCTTTTAGGGACTTCGATTAAGGCAACTATAAGAAACACAATCTTGACATCAACAAGTGGAAGTCACTTGTGTACTTTGGCATAACCGTTCAAGTTTTCTGTTCAAACAAACTTCTACATGACTTAAATTCTAGAAGCACACACATGTATGTCACAAATCCTGGGCTTTTTCATTTACACTAAGATTTGACTTCAGGAAGAATCAATCAGGATAATTTGAAGACTGCATTCTCATTCTGATCAGTTCTACTTAAGTTATAATCAGTGTATGATAAACTAGCTGGGAATAAAGAGAAAGAGTTAAATCAAGTAGAGCAATGTGAATTTAGTGATCTACCTGCATTAGCTTAATACTCAAACCAGATTTAGCTGCCTCGATACTACCAAAGAATGATCCTGCATGTGAAACACTCAATCAGGATATCTATTCATCAGCAAAAAAATACCAGAGCAATGATTTGTTTTAAAATCATGGAAACAATTGAATTTCCGAAAGAAGTTGATAGCAGCGTCATCTTACAAAACAAAATAAGAGAAGAAATTGGTGAAATAGTTTATTCTATTGATTTTTACAGTTGGTCTAGAGAGAGAAAGGCACCTAACGTGGGGGAAAGAAACAAGCTAGAGCCTAGAGACAGGTAAAGAAGAAATGAGATTTGGTCGTTACTCAGTTGGCGATGCTTCTTCCTAAATGATTTATCAATGGTGTTTGACCCAACGAGACAGACAAACCCCACATCAGTGACCGACTCTTCATTTGAAAATATAAAATGCACCTCAAATCTTCTTCCTTTAGCAAGGGAATAGATAAAGAGAATCGCCACATTGGTAACATAGGCAAACAAGACACACTAATAGTTTATAGGCATACCAAATATGAAGTAGAAGTCATCCACAACCACATCTTTAGCCAAGTTTTTGATGTACAACACGGTAGCAGGAACTCCAGCTGAGTAGTTCTGCACAAATGAAAAGTGCATTACTAAGACTGACAAGTAACAACACCCAAGAATTCCCCTTAATGACAAAGACATCATGGTAAAAAAGCACAGTCCGTTTCCTTCACTGTATCATTTTGTGATTGTTACAGCACTTCCCACTTGACATTTTTTTGAAGAAAAACAGCAAGTAGCAATTAAAATGGAACAGACTAAGCCAAATAGAATGGGGTAAATACAATCAACGGGACAACTTTTACAGCATAATGTAAGACTTTTACTTTTGATACCTTAAACATAGGAAGTGAAAGGATCTCTTCCGGTGGCAACTTTCCAGTCTTGATGTCTTCTGGTGTGGCATACTGTTGTAAGTCCAAATCCTCTTTGCTTGGTTCAGCCAATTCTGTCATGCTGTCATCGTCATCTTTGACATCATTCTGTACAGGTTTGGGGGCAATTTTGATCTACCACAACAAACAAACAAACAATATAGGCAATCAATTCTTCTGTAAGAAAAGAAGCATGCTGCTGAAAAATGATCTTCAAGGGTGAGAGCTTTACTTGTAGCAATGGGTTTTTCTTCCTTATGATGGGAATCTCCTTTGGAACTAATGTGGACGTTTTAAGTCCAACAGCCTCATGAGCCACATCTTTATCAACAGCTGGGCCTACAATAGCTTCTCGTCTGGGACGCTTTCGACTACGCTTTGATGCTGTTGGACGCCCAAAGTAGCTCTTCTTATCATAACCACCATCATCCTAGTAATATCAGTCAGGTAAGGCAGCATTTTAGCAAAATATATTGTAGAAACTGCTGAGGGTGAAAAACTATCAAATTCTATCAGGTTTTGACAAATCTTGAGTTTGTATCGACTTTTGGCAGCGTACTCATACCATAGCTTTATGTCTTCTTAGAAATATTCACATGGCAAAACAGTGAACGCCTAGAGGCTAGAATCATGTACTTTACTGAATTCTAGTATGGTCCTTTATATAATGACCACTTTGCTGTGCACAATACTCAAAGTTCTTAAATTTGTTCTAATGATCAGTTTGGAACATAGATAATATGAGATAATCATGCCAAATCTCTGATATGTACATCCTATGAAACACTAAGGGGCGGAAAAAAAGGTTTTAAGGGAACCCAACAAAAATATTATAGAAATCACCTCTTCAGAGGACTCCATCTCGGACTCATCACTTGACAGATCAGCCAAATGAGGCTTTGCAGCTACAGGCACAGGTGGCGGTGGTGGTGGAGGTGCAGGAACTGAAGTGGGTAAAGGTGGAGTTGGCAAAGCCATGCGAAAAGGAGCTGGAATGTTCATTTTGTTCATCAAATGTAGCACCTACAACCAAATGTTCCAAATTAAGAGAAGATAGTATGGCATGGATTGCTTACTAATTTCTTATACAAACCCACTACAGAGAAAGATGTTATTTGTTACCCTTTGGAGTAGATAATAAATATCACCTGTGTATAAAAGCGAGGTACAGCAATAAGAGCATTCACAATGTTGGTTAGTATATTCCCATCAGGAGGCGGATAGGCATACCTGTAACAGGAACAATGTTACAGTCCAGATATGGTGACAAAAGTATGCATTGGACTACAACTCTACAAGCTTCTAAACCCTGAACAAATCCACAAAAATCAGAAAAACAGTGATGCACATAAATAAGATTTACTTACTCGAGATGAGGAGGAAATGGGTATTCCACACCAAGTCTCGCAGCTATAGGTTCTCCAATAGGTAGAGAGCCTAAACTAGTCACATTTCCAGTAAGGTTGACATCCTTCAGCAAAGACCCAGGAGAAATACTTGAGTCCTTTCCAAATTGTGTTTCGTTTTGTGGATTCTTATTACCCAATGTCGGCTTGTTAGCTCTTTCAACTGATAAGACTTTCCCTAGAAACCGCAGCCTGAGATTCTCATAATCACCAAGGTCTAGTTAGTTGAACATCATTAGAATTTCTAACTTCCATTTAACAACCAGATTGCCTAAGCATGATGAAATGGGTCATAACCAAAATGACAAAATAAAACTTAGTTGCAAGCAAGATAAATGAGTACTTATTGAGTTGACGTTGTGCTTGACATGCCAAAGTTTCATCCTTGAAATCCACAAATGCACAATTTCTTAGCCTACAGAGAAATTGAATATTGGTAAAGAATCAATTTTAGCAGACCCATTTGAAGAACTATGTAATTTTGAGCAGGATTTATTCGAAATATTGATCTATAATTAAATAAAATTACCTTCCACCGGAGCAAGGACGAACAGAGGAAACACCATAGTAAGAGAAGAGTCGAGAGAGTGTTTCGTGAGGTATAGCTTCGGGAAGATTTCGAACTAAAAGGGTTCCTAAGACCGACTGTTCTTCTAGGTTTTGAAGGTTTGGTGTTTGCATCTGAGGAATGTAATGTTGTTGTTGCTGCTGCTGATGTTGTTGTTGATGAAAACCAGCTTCCATCTCTACGAGTCGTATTGAACTTGGGAGAGAGGGAAAACCCTAAATTTCAAATTGAACCAAGTCTAATTCTTCATAATAGCTACAATCAATTTCTTCTGATTCTGAATTAGTTTGGTGCTCCTATAACCACAATTGAGATGGCTTTAGCTGAGGAATTTCGAACTCACTGAGGCTTCTGAAAAAAGTGTCGCACGAAGGCACGAGACAAGACAATTACATAGATAATAAGGTTTTTGTTAACTTGTAACCCGTATAATGTTTTTGTTAACTTGTATACATGTTAAGGTTTATTTCTTTGGAAATTGTGTTTTTTTGTCTAATTCTATTAGAAATTGGTTTTTCTTGTACTAAAAATAACAAATTTTGTTCCCAATGCAAAGAATGATTGTTTTCAATGCAATAAAGCAAACAAATCTTGTTTCCAATGCAAGAATTTGTTGTTTTAGTGAACCTTAACATGTATATGGGTATACAAGTTAATAAAACCCAGATAATAATATGGGGGAAAATATTTGCCTAGCATTTTTTAGGGGCGACCCCAAACGAATTAGGGGCGACACAAAAGACAAAATAGGATGAAAATACTTGTATGCCCCTTCATAATCGGTAGTTTAGTTAGCTACCGATTGCAAAATCTAATTTTTGGGACAACTCTATATTCGGTAGTTATATGAACTATTTTGACTACCGATTATAGGCTCAACCAAATTAGAAAAATAGAGGATTTTTGCAAAATCTCATTTTGTGGAAACTCTATATTCGGTAGTTATATGAACTATCTTTGACTACCGGCATTGTATTCATACCACGTCCATGCCCGCACCGAGCTTTTTCAACTGCATTGGTTGAGCCTATAATCGGGCGTAACTCAAAGTTACGCCCGAATTAAAAAAAAAAAATGGGGCGCAACTTTAAAGTTGAACCTGTTTGGTTTTCCCACCGTAGCGTCGCACCACGGAGTAAACCCATTTTTTTCAAAATTTTTTGGTTTTTAGTCTTTGGTTATAATCTCCCCACTGCAGTTGCTCTGAGGAACCCATAACTAACTATAATAGTATTTCATTACAAAAATAACCTTTTATTTAAATATAAAAATTAGTAATATTTTCTATTTTTGTTAAAAAATGACGTGAAATTATAATCCCTTGAAAGTTGAAACACTCGTGACTCGTCACGCCCTAAAATAACGCGGTATAATTATATACCGTATATAATCCCTTTATCTAGTCTTATTTCACTTTTTTCCTTTTTATCACCCTTGGTTTAAGGGGTCTCATCTTTGATTTCGGTTCATATCAGTTGGTTTAAGGGGTCTCAGCCGCATATCAGTTGGTGTCTGCGAAATTAAGGAGTGAGTTCATCGAATTGAAATGCCATATGCCCTGTTTGGTAACCTTCACAATTGAAAGGAAATCTACGCAAAAAAAAATGGCTTATACAAGTTCAAAGACTAAAGTGAAAGTTCCATCTTTCACCTTAAAAATGGAATTTTCACCCCGAAATTAGGTGTTAGTGGGAGTTTTACATGAGGCAAAACTAAAAAAATTGATCTTTCGCATTACAAATGGATGACAATTTGACTTTTCACCTTGAGAACTAGGTGATAGTTGGAGTTTTCACATGGGAATTAGGTGATAGTTAGGAGTTTTAGTACATGAGGTACAAGTGAAAATTTAATCTTTCTCCTTACAAATGGATGATAATTTGACTTTTCACCTTGAGAACTAGGTGACAATTTGATTTTTCACCTTTGAAATAGATGATAATTTGATTTTTCACATAGGAATTACAACATGATAGTTGGAGTTTTCACAAAAGTTAAAAGGTGAAAGTTAGATCTTTTCGCGTGTAATACTTAACATATTTTCACGCTAATACTGTTTAGTCTTAATAACCTTATGTTAGTGATACAAACATGAACGAAGAACCATCGATACTTATATCTATTGCCTCGTATATGAAAAATGAAACTCTATAACCCACCAGTGCAATTAACCTTAAATCAAATTTTCACCAAACTGTTCTTAGTTGTGGTTATAAACTAAATAAATAATCACAATCATGCACCAACATAAACGATCCGAACATTTATACAATAATATTCATTGAAAAGGTAATGATCTAAAAATGTACATCGCAGCAAACTCTGTCTTAAATCGCAACTAGCACCAGCAACACATTTATGGTTTTACGAAATCTTGTACTATTGGTTTTCTTTGTCTTGTATTGGTTTAATAATCTCATCTACAACCCAAACACCATCAAATCAATAGGTTTTACTGTTGTTTGTATTCTCTCAATAAGTCTAGCTTTAGATTCCAATGGGGAGGTGAAGAAAGAAGCATGATCTCTTGCAATAACTTTGATGAATCGGAAGAAGGGGTTTTTACTCGCTAGTATGAAGGTGTTAATGGAGCTGTTGTGTTTTCTTTGGTGAAGGGGAGACCGTATGCGTGATGATCTTCCCTGTTGGTATTAACTAAGGTTTTTTACCCTTATGATGGAGAATAACAGAGAAAAAGATTTTGAGAGGGAGATTGAAAAGTGGAAACAATTTGAGAGAGGGAGAGAGAGAAACCTGGGAAGAAAAATAGAAAATAAACCCCCATCCAAATATCCACTTTTAGCGCATTTTGTTATATCCCACAAAATCGCATCTTAGACTTCCTAAAAGAACGCCCACAAGAACGCTATCTCATTATGAACGGAATTATATTTAATTTTTTTATCGAATACGTATTGTATTAAGGCTAGTTTAGTCCATCTGAAAAGGTGAAAACTTAATTTCAATCTAAACTATCGTTTTTAGCCGGAGATTATATATTTTGGGCTAGAAATATATGCTATCTTATTGACGGGTTTCTGAAAGAGAAGGGAACCAAACTCAGGTTTCTATCTTATTCACATAATAATATTACTTCGCTGTTCGAAAATTGAGCGAGTCCTGGATTTTCTCCGATTACCAACAATTGGTCACAAATTGTGACAAGTTTAAGGTTTGAGAATCCCATTGGTTACTCCAACCACAATGCAGTCCCATACTCCAGGTAGGCAGGTACTGACCCTAGCTCGGCCAACTCTATTCCAAGCTTATAAAAAGTGTGGAATGTTAAGTCTTGTGGCCTCCAAATCGGGGTCATCCACACTTTTTCCAAGCCATGTTCCATGGTTTCATGGAAGATATCTTGGAATCCAGAAAACTGGATGTCAATCTGAGTAGCATTGAACGCTTTTGTGAATCGCGTTAAACGCTATTCCGAATCTTGTCAAACGCTATTCCGAATCGCGCTCATCTTGTGGTTAGTTTTATTTCAAAATCCGATGGTCTTTTTTTTTTGACCGTCGATTTTGTGGGCCAAGATTGAACGCGATTCTAAGTAGCGTTTAATGCGATTCTGAATAGCGTTTTGGAATTTGTTTTACCTTCCACCATTAAACTTGAACTTCCATGATCAATTCCAAGTGCTTAGGTGTCGTGGAATTTGGAAGATGGAATTCTTCCACCATAATACTTGCTCTCAGGAGAAAGCTATTATTGCGGCTGTAAGGATTTGGACTGCACAAAATTTAAAATGTCCTTAATGTGGATATGGGGAAACTAATCCGAAGTAAAAAAATCAAAATACCTTTTAAAATCAAAATAATATTTAGAATCAAAATTTAGACCTTCGTGCATAACTCTAATAGGTTGTATGAGTTTTTATGAACTTGTGAGATCCTTTCGGTTTGCTCTTTTATTTTTTCATGTCTTTGTCATTTTTGTGACAAAAAAGGGGAGAAATATATGGAGTATATGGGTGATTTACAATCACTGAGAAAGGATATATGTGTTGAAAAGAATATATCTAACGAGAGAGTATAACACAGACTAAAGGGGAAACATATCATCTCGTTGTGTAGTATTTCATACCACAAAAGAGGAATAACAAATAGGTTCAGATTGAATATCTACCTAGCTTTCCTTTAGGGGGAGTAAAGCTTTTCTTATTCAAATGCGTCAACATTAGCAATTATTTTGAATATGTGCAGGTTATTGAAGTTGTTGAAACTTGGAATCAAGCGTATGAAGAATGAGTTAAGAGTGAAAACACTGGGGGTACCAAAATACACCACCAACTTTTTTGTAGGCAATCTGTATGGACAAACTCAACACAACTCCGAGAGTAAAAACTCCATCAAGGAAAGTGTCTGGAGTTATATCTCTATCTCTTTTGTGATTAGAACGTTTACAGAATTGAATCCGTGAACCTAATTACAAAGAGAGTTCTTGGACGGTACCAAAGACCAATATCCAAGGATCGATCAAGTCGTATCCAACAAACTAGGTTGGGCATATCTACTGTGATTGACCAACACACAACCTGTGATATTTCAATTATAAAGATAAACAATATACTGCGGAAAAAGAAATAACACAAACACTAGAAATTTAGTTAACGAGGAAACCGCAAATGCAGAAAAACCCCGGGACCTAGTCCAGATTGAACACCAAACTGTATTAAGCCGCTACAGACACTAGCCTACTACCAATTAACTTCGGTCTGGAATGTAGTTGAGCCCTAAAAGGAATCCACCGACTAAGGTACAGTGGCGCTCCTTACGCCTCTTGAATCCATGCAAGACTCCGCGCAATTGATTCCCTTAGATGACGTCACACCAACTAAGAGTTGCTTCAACTCAATTGAAGATTTTAAACCAAATCTGCCTCCCAACAGACTAAGCCTATAATTGATTTTCTGATTTACGATCAAAACGGATGATCAGATCAAACGTCAGATCAAGGTGATGGAAATCAATAACAACTTGACAAAGTCTAGTTATCCTCAAAATCCGGATTAATGCAACCCGAAGTGTAGTCTAAGTTATTATTCACCTCACAGGTATAAAACTTGCGGAATCACAAAGTTTGAGACGAAGAGAAATTTGTGATTTCTATCTATCTTGTTCAAGTGATAAATCAACAATCGAACAAGATCAGGATACTCAAGTTATTAAGATAAAAGATATCTGAACCTGGATTCACGAATCCCAATGAAGTCTTTGATAGTCGCTAAACCCTAAATGGGTTTCTGGGGAGGACGACTCTAGATACAACTAGGACACACCAAAAAGTAGTGTCAGGATTTAAAGATCCCAGTTGCCAAGATATAGGCATTCAAAGCATAGGTTGCTTTAGGTTTAAGCTAAGATAGCTTCAGAACCAAGCAAAAAAAATTCACCGTTAGATGAAACTTTGAATCTTATTCACATAAATAAGATATACACTCTGGTAAGGTAAACCGTAACCGAACCGTGTATAAATACTATGTCCAACATGGTTAGCCGAAACTAGCCGATTTGAACTCTCATTTTCATGTACACAAAGACATTGATCTTTGAGTCACAATTATGTGATCAAATAAGTATAGTGCATTTATAGAGAATTGATCAAATGCAAATAATCTCATAGAAATAATTTAATCGTAATTGAATCATAATCGACATAGTTGGTAAATGCACAAAGTACAAATACTTAAGTCGTTTGTGAATCGGCTGATCATGGTATGCGGACCGGATTGCAAACTTATTAGCAAAACAGAGTTTCGGAGTTGACAAAAAATTTTCAGTTCACATACTGGTTTGCAAACTTAGGTGCAACACTAAGTTCCGGAGTTGGCAGAACTTTTTCAGTTCACGTACTGGTTTGCAAACTTAAGACTTTTACCGGTTCCAGAGTTCACAACACCTTTTCAGTTTGCGTACCGATTTGGGTACCGAACTGGTTCTAGAACATAGAACTGTATTGTTTCGCATACCGGTTTGAATACTTTAACCCGGTTCCCTTACCACAGTTCCAAAATGGTTTGCATAAGAATATGCATACCTATCGGGATCACGAAACAAACTGATTTTCCCATGATGTGCATACGAGTATGCGTATCACACAAATCTGAAATTCGATATATAGCTACTCCGATACGTGTACAAGTACATGTTATACGGCTTTATACATATAACAGTTTTCTCAGTTTGTAAGACTGATAACACTGTCTTGTATCCAGACTATAGTAGTTTTATATTTTTCTAAATCAATTCGAAACATTCCCGAATAACATCAATGACACATATCATTGTTCCATGCTATTTTCGAATGATAAACTTGAATTATGATTTGGTTCCGAACAATAAATTATTCTCCACCAAAATTGATCAAGTATGAACAATTAAGCTTAGTCATTATATTACGAGAAATTCGTAAACTAAATAATTTAGTTCTCGACTCGAAATTCCTAATCTAATTAGTTGTGCGACAAACATCTCAAGGATATAAAAGTGAATATAACTTGCGAAATAGGTGGTTTAGTCTTCACTTACCTTTTGTTGATGAAGTTCTCCAAAAGCTTCGGTTGATCTTCACTTTAAGACGGTATAACGCAAATGATGACTGGTTCGTTTCTCAACTACACTATCCTAGACCGAGACTTAACTAATTGTAGACCAGAAATCAAGATATAGTTTTGACAACTAAATTTGACAACAAGCTTGATATAGCAAAACTTGTGTGTTCGACTGAGCAATGCTCTAACAAAGAGAATGTAATGTAATATATATATATTCTCCATATGTAATAGATTTTTTTCACTAAAATTGACCAAGGTGGAGATTGTTAGAGCACTGCTCGGTTGAACCCACCAAGTGTTGGTATGTCAAGGTTGGTTGTCATATTTTAGAATCAAAACTCACAAGTCGCTTGATTAGATTACTAGACTCAACTTTGTTAGGTTAGACTAGAAAGTCTTGAAATGTTGATACATACAAGTATTACTCTGAAGACCTGAAGATTCCGAAGACGTACCGACAACAACGATAACATCATACTGTCACTTGAGGTTAGTAATACTGACTCGACTTGTTTCCATTTCTATATCGTTAGCTTTCAACTCGTTTCTGATTGAAAATATAACATGTGAAGTTATATATGTGAAACTCTAGTATAATAAATTTGATCATCATATTGTGAACAAAGTGTCAAGGAAAAATATATCAATAAGTAATAAACGTTTTGTACTGGTATATTGATTTACGAAGAATAATGCTTATCTTTGGAACTTCGTAATTGCGAAATCGACATAATCTTTGTAACTCGTTACTACATTATGTAGTGAACATAGGTTTGATTCCATAACTAGAAAACTATATTTAATTACATAAGTTTAAGTAATTAGACGTATTAACTTGTTTCATAGTCAAAAGGAAATCAAGAGGATGATGGTCTCGGTTTTCATTGAAGATCATATGTATGACCGATCCTAACCTATATAGAAAATCAAGGTAGAACCGATCCTAGCTTATGTCGGGAGTCAAGGTAGAACTGATCCCTACTTATATTGGGAGTCAAGATAGAATCGATCCTAATTTTCTTTAGGTATCATGGTAGAAGCGGTCCCAATAGGCAAAACCGATTTCTATAAGTCACGTGCACTGTAGGGTTTGTGCGATTTGGAAACTGGGTTTGTAAAATTAGAAAGTGCAAGATGTCGATATAGTGAGTAATTTGAACATGTGCTAAAATCTTATTTCTTAATTGTTCAAAGATATTCCTTGATACTCAAGCCTTGATACTCAAGGTGACATCCCAACCCGAAATTAGTAGATAAGTTTGTTCTTCTTACAAACATATCCCGAGCCAGGCAAACTTCATCTTTGATGTTTCTGGTGTAGCCGAATAATAATATTCTCGTAATATTATATTGGATAGGAGAGTAACCTAATTTGGCGAAATCTCTCACGTATGCTAGTTTAAAGACTTCTTTGAGGATCAAGAAGAGTATACTAGTATCGTTGGTGGGAAACTAGAATCGTATTGTTATTTTAGCTTTCGATTATTGATTGGATACACTAATGGTTGTTAACTCTTGACTTCACCTAGTTTGTTTATTCTTTAGAACTTTCTTTTATGATATAAGGTCACTCAAACTAGATCAAGAGCTTAACGTGACTTGTGATCATCCATTGTTAACAGACTCTGTTTTGTGTGTGATCGATCATAAGTCAGGAATCAAGTTTGTTATTGTGCAGGTACATAAGACTATTGAAGATTGAAGACAAGGATATTTTTCTAATTGGTTTTGTATCTTCGTGATTTGCTTCGTGCACAAACTTGATCAGTTGGGATCTGACTAGATCTTGTTTATCCTTTAATAAACTGATTATTGACTAGTCGTATTTAGATCGACAAGCTATCATTTGATGGTACTCTTCACTATCCGAATATGGTAGTTTTGTTTGATTTGATCTGGTTAACATGTTTAATCCAGATTTCGGAAAATTCCAAAACCCGAAAAAGGAGTTTAATTGATTTTAAACAGAAAGGCCATTGTCACACTCAGCACATATATCTCTGATTGATTTCCCGAGATAGAAAAGTGGCTACCAAACAGATTAGTCCTTTACTGTTTGGAAGACGGTCCAAAGGTTTGAGTTCTTAAAGTCTTAAGGGAGACTGAAGCAACTTAAGATAGTTGAATCTATCTTATGATTCATGTGCATTGGCAAGATTCGATGTAGGCGCAGGGATACTGAGGAAATTAGGTAACTAGGGGTAGTTTACTTGGTCTCAACTATAAGAAGTTGGTAGTGTCTTTGTATAGCGGCTTAATTCTCAAAGTATTCAAAACTGGACTAGGTTCCGGGGTTTTTCTGCATTTGCGGTTTCCTCGTTAACAAAAAAGTTGTGTTTATGTGCTTTTACTCTTTCCGTATTAAAAGTTATTTAATTGTAAAAGCATCTCTTTACTTGTATGCTCGAATACCATTAGATTCGAAAATATTGTGGTGTACTTGGTATCCTAGTCATTTCAGTTGACTAGATCGGTTGTAGGCGCAAGGATACTGAGGAAACTAGGTAACTAGGGGCAGTTTACTTGATCTCAACTATACGAAGTTGGTAGTGTTCTTTGTATAACGGCTTAATTATGAGAGTATTCAAAACTGGACCAGGTCCCGGGGTTTTTCTACATTTGTGGTTTCCTCATTAACAAAATCTTGTTGTGTACTTTTACTTTACTTCCGCATTATAATTGTTTAAGTTATAATTAAAGTAATTGAACTTGTACGTTAATCCAACACTTGGGTTGATACCTACAGTTTAAGGTTCGGTTTCAGACTTGTACTATATACCAAGTGTATACCTTGTGATTTGCTATATTCTTGACAGTCTCTGACTATATTAGATCACGCAAGGTATCAGACTTATAGGTTGCTATCGAAAAGATTGTGGTGTACTTGGTTCATTCCAGAAATATCACATGTTGTACGTATTTAAACCTAAATAGTTTTAGATCTGTTAGAAGACTAATTGGGTAGCCATTGAAGAAGAATACAACCGTTTCACTACTTATTTATATAAAAAACATATCCACCTCCATATAACCATCCATCCAAATCAAAATTACACTTTTTACGTCAGTAATCTCCACAAAAACCCTTACAATCTTAATGTAATATACTTCAAAATGAATCAACTCAATTTTACTTTGGATGGAGAGTTATCTGTTTGCCAAAACTATGTACTGTTCTATCCAAAGATCGAGAGAAGAACGAAGGCAAGGTGGTTAGTTAGTGTTAGTTATTGGAAAAAGATTTATGAACACTTTTGTAATTAAACTAGTGATACTAATAACCGTGATATAATTCATTTGTTTTGTCGTTTTGGAGAAATACGAAAAGAAGATGAAGAATATATAGGTTTACTTCATATTTGCAATCAACTGCGACTTAGAGGCGAAACAGATGCTGAAGTCGTAGCTCGGGCTAGAAAGGAATTGAGAAAATGGAAATGTTCAAATTTCAACCATGAAGCTCATTTTGCCATCATCAAAGACTTCTTAATAAATCATAGGGGATATTATAAACAATTTTTAACGCGGCTCAAGTAAGTATTTAATGGGTTTTAACGTGGTTTAATGAATGAAATGATTTTTACATTTCAAGTCGTAGCGTGTATATCGAAATTCATATAGATAGTCAATTACAGCTAGGAAAGTTGTCTTTTAACCTTATTAACCCAGCCGTAATGCAGACACAAGTGATTCTGAACTGGACTTATAGTTAGGAGTTCTTAATTTCCTAACTGTAACAGTAGTTTACGACTGGGAGTTCTTAAGTTCCCAGCCGATAATCCCCACTTACGGCTGGGTCGACATCATTTACTAGCCGTAACTGCAAAAAAAACAACAACAGATTTTTAACGTATTTTAACAGATTAAAGTCAACAAAATTGTAACGGGAGTTAAATATGAGGTTTTTCTGACTATTTTGAGGGTATGTTTCACCATATTCTTCATGTTTTCAAAAAAGTTCCAAAAAAATCCTCCTTTTATATAGAAAAATAATTTTTTCTTTTAATTTCCAAAATATAAATCAAATAATTAAGATGATTAAGTCACTAATCTTGACTAGTGATATTAATCAAATTCATTAGTACTAATTAAAACGAGGACAAATTAACCATTGCCAAATTTGGTGGATAAGGGGTTATGGAGATTACTTCTTCATAACCATATTTTAACATTTTGTGAGCCCTAAAAACAGACCCAATAGGGTTCATAAAGATACACAAAACATTCATCGGATGATGAAAATCACATATTTCTATATTTTCGTTAGTAAAGCTATAAGATAAAATTTCGAGATATAATGCATAATGTGGGCAAAATTTGTTGTACACATGACAGAAAAATGGTTGTTGCTTCTACGTATACTACATTTCTCATCATTCATTTTGTCGATTTGTTTCTCATCAAATGCCAGCATTATCTCTATATAAGATAAAATTCCCGATATTTCCTTTTCAATTCAGCTTTAAAACAAAATGCAATTGATATCTAACTAGAAAAACTAACTCCACTATGATTACTAACTGATAATTTTGGTTCAATGTTCTTTAATTAATTGATGAGTGAAATACAGAAGTCGACGTTTAGAACATAATTGACACCCAGTGGACACGTCTATGATCCAATTTGGGTTCGTATTTCATTCGTTGATTAATCTAATTACAATGATGGTTCAACATATTTACTTAAGCAAATATCATATAAGGGAATCATTTATGTTGAAAAGCATTACCCTTACTGGATACTTAAATTAGGGAAAAAGATTCCCTATTTTTTTTTTTAAAACAAATAGTCTAACTAAAGCTTCACACAACCAAATCATTTGGATATACTTATAGCGCGTTCGGTTGGGGTAATCGGGAGCCTAGGAATTGGATTCCAGGGGAATAGGCGCAATTCCCCTGAACCGAACAGTCACCAAAAGATCAGAATTCGATTCTTAGGGAATCCATTCCCCCCCAATCCCGTCTTTTTCATTCCATCGCACGGTCAATGGAATGTAATCCGATTTCGCGAGAAAACAAGGGAAAAGACTTAAAATGACTATAATGCCCCTTTTAAATTAAAAAACTTGATCGAGATTTAGCGATCTTCAAATCATTTAGTAAGATCGAGAAGAAAGAAGGTGTAGAAAAAACAGAGAATAGGAGATGGAGAGGGACGATAGTTAGGGTTTCAATTGCCCCTTTTGTGTATTTCATCTTCAAATGGCAAGGGTATCAGAGTAACAACATTATAGATTTGGATTACCATGAAATCCAATTAACCCAACCAAACACAATATTTTTGATTAAGGAATCAATTTCATGGAATCCAATTCTAGGAATTGAATTACCCTATAATCCAATTCCTGGACGTTGAATATCTTGAACCGAACGCGCTGTTAAGGTTTATTCTTACTGCAATTAGTGTTGACAATCACATGTTAATTGCTAATAGCTTCATGATTTACTTCTGCTGGAAATATCAGTTGTAGCAGAATTCTTAGTTCTAGTTTATTTTATCATCCCACAATAGATTTTATCGAAGATAAGTACTATATAAAAAAAAATCCAGTCCCTCCAAATGAAAACTAGTTGTACTATTTTTTGGATAGAGTTTTCCTGATGTACATTTTCGTAAGTATTGAGCGCATTCTTCAACATATAATAACTTATTATTTGCCACTTTAAATTTTAGTTGGTGGTAATTAACCGTTAAAATTCAATACGATAGATAAAGAAGTTCATTATTTAAATTCATGGAACTATCGTGGATTAGGGAATAATACGACAATTCTAATCTTATAATCATTCCTGCACAGCTGCAGTCCATCCATACTCTTTCTATCAGAAGCCGGATTAAACGAGAGTAATAGCAGAAGGAAATGCAGTTCTTTGAATTTCGGAAACTTCACTTTTATAGCTGGTAATGGAATGAGTGGAGGTCTTGCTCTTATCTAGCAAAATAATGTCGATTTGCAAGTACGTAGTCTCAAAGTCTCAGAATCTTATTCGCTGCTCTATAGGTCCCCATCTAAGCATCCCTAGTTGGGAACTTCTCTGCATATATTCCCACAAGCTCACCCCCAAATAGATGGCTTCTTGAAAGGGATAAGTGACACAATATCCCCCAAATAAATGCTTTTGAAACACATTTTTGTATGCCAACCATCAAGTGGTCTGATGGTTGGTATACTCCCTCCCACCGCGGAGGTAGGGGTTCGAACCCTGTAATTGTCAAAATCTACTCCAAATTAAGGAGTTTGGATGTAGTCTAGGGACCACTAGTATAGGGTAATCAAAAAAAAAAAAATCACCACTCCATGGTGCATTATTGGTGACCTCAATGTACTGAGTTTAGAAACATGATGAGAGAGAGAGAATGAGAGATATCATTGACTTAGGATATGCAGGGACTGTTTTCACTTGGTCAAACAATGAAGTCAAATCAACTCCTATCTTTAAGAAATTAGACAGAGCCATATGCAACACTGAATGGAGACTCTTGTTCCCCGATGTTGTTGTGCTACATCTACCAAGAATAGAGAGTGAACACTCTCCCATACTGCTCAACACAATGAGAAACCTCCCCAAAAGAAAACCAAATTATAGATTTGAGTTTTAGTGGAATGAACTTCCTGATTTTAAGACAAAATGGGAGAATAAGAAGGACTAAAGAAATGGAGCAAGAACACTTTTAGTGATGCAAGGAGGGAGATTGAAAATGAGAAGCAAAAGCTGGTTGACTTGCAGACCAAAGCTCACTTGACTGGTACAAGAGAGAATGAATTAGCAATCTGCAACAAAATCACCAGTCTAGAGAAAAGAGATAAAATATTTTGGAAACAGAGAAATAAATCCAAATGGATTCCATCCACAGACAAAAATACACAAGTATTTCACATATCTGTCATTCATAGAAGGAGCAAGAAAAAAATCTTTGCTAATAAGAATCAAGATGGTAATTGGATCTCTGACCATGAACAAATAAAAAAGACACTCATATCCCATTTTCAAAATATTTTCGCAAAAGACTCACAGGTGAACACTAATTCTTTTGTCTTGGAAAATGCCAACAATCTTACTCAAGATGATTGCAGGTCCTTAAGCTTCATTCCAAGTGCTACAGAAGTGTTTAATATTGTCAAAAACATGGGTTCTCTGAAGTCTCCAGGACCAGATGACTATCCTCCTCTATTCTACAAGAAATGCTAGGAAATAGTAGGTGCAGAAGTTGTTCACTTGATACAAAACTGCTTTATATTCTCCTTAGTACCTCCAAGTTTGAATCACACCTATCTAACTCTAATACAAAAAATAAATAAAAATGCTAGTACTGGTGCAGACTACAGACCCATAGCCTTGTACAATGTGTTCTACAAAATTGTCACAAAGATCATCACAAATAGATTAAGTCCATTTGTAGATGGATTAATTGAGAAGAACCAATCAGCTTTACTACCAGGCAGACAGATTCTTGACAACGTAGTAGTTGCTAAAGAATTGTTCCATTCTATGCATACATCAAACACTTCTCAAGGTTTATTTGCTCTTAAGCTAGACATGAGTAAGGATTATGACGGGATTGAAGAAGATTTTCTGAGTGAGGCTTTACTAAATATTGGTATAACTAACAACGCACATGTTCTCATCATGAAACATGTCAAGTCCACCTATTTTCCAATACTTCTCAATAGACAACCAGAAGTTCTTTTCACTCCAGAAAGGGGGATTAGGAAAGGATTCCCACTGTCACCATATATATTCTGTTAGAGCATTGCTCGGTCGAACTCGCAAGCGTTGCTATCTCAAGCTTGTTTGTCAAGTTTAGTTGCCAAAACTATAAGTCTTGATTTCCAGTCTACTTATAGCTAAGTCTCGCATTAGGATAGAAAGTGTAGTTGAGCTTTAGACTTCACAACGTTCATCGATTGAAGACGAATAACTACTAATGGGAGCTTGTGGAACTTCATCAACAAAAGGTATGTGGATACTTGAACTCATCTATCACTCAAAAGTCTATTTCTACTTTATCTCTTATTTGAAACAAAAGTCGTATATCTATATAGACTTAAATTATACACATTTGATATTTCGAGCTAAGATTAACTCGCTTACATATTTCTCGAAATATGTGTTGGTAAGCTTTCGCTTTAACCAAGTTCATCTTATATTCTTGACGAAAGTCAAAAGATGATCATGTGAAAATCTCCTGGTAACATCTTACATGATTTGTGTGAGACAATCATTTGATGTAGACTTGGAATGTTTCGTATTGATCTATCGATCACTTGAAAATTGCTTTGAAGCTAATAGTTTGTGTGAGACAGCTATTGCCGTCTTCTAAGAATGTTTCAATGATTGAAATGGGAGTTTAGAACAATTAACCATGATTGGATATAACACAATATGCGTACTTGTATGCTAACTGTTGCAAGTTATTCCAAGTCCGGGAACCATAGTATGCATACACGTATGCGTACTGGTTGGTAAGTTGAAAGTCTGGGAACTTAGTATGCATACCGGCGTAAGTTCAAGTCCGGGAATTCAACTGAGTTTGGTGGTGTACGACAGTATGCATACATGTTTGCATACTGGCGAACCCAGACCAAGTCCGACCACTTAGGTATGCATACACGTTTCCATACTTGAGTAGGTTATGTTCTAAAATCGGTTTGTTCATGAACTAATACATTTATAAATTAAGGAATGCAATCTTTTGCAAACCGTGGCTATAATGTTCATGAATTGATTCAAGTGAATCAAAATCGATTTTGCATCAATTGTGTCTTGTATACATTTATGAGAATATAAACAATTGAACAACTCTATAACTAGTTTCATTTGAGTCATTTGAACTAGTTGTGTTAAGATGTACAAGGTTGATATGAAAGTGTTCATATGGCTAACTTCGGTTAACTATTGTTGAGCCAACAAGGTGTACACGTTTAGGTACGGTTACCCATATCTAAATGAATTCACTTTTTATTTGTGTGTAACAAGCTAAGTTCGATCTAACGGTTGAAAGATATTAGCTTGAGTCTAATCAGGTTTTCATCTAACGGTGAATATTGAATGCTCTGTTACCAAGGTAACATTGATTGCAAACCCTGATTTGAAGACTATATAAGGGAGAACTCTAGCAACTGGGAAACCTAATCCCCACACCTCATATGTGATACTAGTTGCGACTAGAGTTGATTCTCCTTTAACCTAGGTTTTTCCTAAAACCATTATACGTTAACGACTTAAAGACTTCATTGGGATTGTGAAGCCAGACCCAACTATTTTCTCTGTATTTGCGTATTCTGATCTTGCTGTATTTTATCGTATTGAGTACTATCTTCTCTAAGATTTGCTCGAGATTTAATCTCCGATATGCAAGATAAAAAATAGTCACAAACATCTTCGTCTCATCGTTTGTGATTCCACGATATCTTGTTTCGCTACCATACGATTAAGATTATTGTGAGGTGATTGATATTACTAGATTGTTCTTAGGGAGTATAAGTTCGGTGTATCAATTGGTTCCTGTTCACCTTGATTTATCAAAAGACGGAACAAAACTCATAGGTATTTCTGTGGGAGACAGATCTATCTATTCAATAGAATTTTCTGTGTCAGATAGATCGGTTTATCAAGTCTTCAACTTTGGGTCGTAGCAAATTTTAGTTGTGGGCGAGATTAGCTAAGGGAATCAAGTGCGTAGAGTCTTGCTGGGATTCATGTAGCGCCCCCTAAGCTAGAAGCTGACTAATCCAAGAGATTTACTAAATACAGAGGCACTAAGATTCTAAATCATATACTTAAGCATTCAATTAAGAAATCTGCTACAAAATTTTAACCCAAAAACTAGCCCCGTTTAGAAATAGATATACAAGAACTTCTCTCAGATGATACATATACAATAGTCATTTGGTTTACGAATAAAATATACAAATTTATCAACAAGGCCGAAGTTAACCAAACTAACGAACTCAACTCCTCGAAGTTTCCGCTGCGCAACTCTGATCTGTCTCTGAAACTGAAAGTGGGAATGGGTGAGCACATCATCCCTAAAAGGGGTGCCCAGTAGAAATAACAACTAGCTTTCAAGTAATCATTAATATGATTCAAAGACAATGCAGGTTTTATCGTAAGTCGGTAATACAAGGAAAGACAATGAAACATAAAGTAGAAACTTCTTCATAGACATTCATAAATAAGAGTAAACATCCATGTAGAATTACTCTCATCTTTAACTCTAATTCATCAAATCCGTCAATACCCATCTCAAACCCCCTTCTTATAACATCAATTTCAGTTTATAATTCTTCCCTGAATTTTTCCCTTGAAACCCTAACTCTTCGATTGAACATCAAACAACTCCATAACACCAAATTAATCACCACCCCCATCCTTCAACATCTATTAAAAACTCTTAACCACCACCAGACTATTCAAATCCACATAATTTCCCAATTCAACTCAAGAACCCTAATTCAGTCACCTTTTCTTAAACTCCATCGAGGATTCTAACCAAACCCAAAACATGAACTCATCAACACTGCGCTCGATTGATTTGTTTCACTAATTTTCTGAAAGATTTCTCCACAGAGATTTCCTCTCTGAATCGCCAGAGAACGGAAGAAGAAGAAGAAGAAGAAGAAAGAGAGAAAAGAAACGAGAATAAGATAGAAAAAGAAAAGAGAGAAGACTTATCTTCTTTACCGAGTGAAGATAAGACCCACGAGAATTACTACTACACCCACTTGCTTTGATAAGGGCAGCCCAGGTCGGCTAATTAGCTTATTTTGCCTTTCATACAAAACTGGTCATATCCTCTTCGTTCGACATCCGAATGACATGTTCGAGTAGTCCATTCTGCATAACTTTTCGAGATCTAGCCCATGATACTAATTACGTATCTAAATCATTATTATATTAATTTCTATTAATTAACGTTCGTGTTAAACTAATCGAGTTATTATCGACTAATTCGTTACTTGACTGGTCTAATAGCGTTGACGAGCTTGAGGGTCTTTACAATTCAGAGGCGTAAAGAACGCGACTGTACCTTAATCAGTGTGAGATTGGTTAGGGATCAACTACATTCCAGTCTGAAGTTAACTTGTAGTAGGCTAGTGTCTGTAGCGGCTTAATACAGTGTGGAGTTCAAATCTGGACTAGGTCCCAGGGTTTTTCTGCATTTTCGGTTTCCTTGTTAACAAAATTTCTGGTGTTTGTGTTATTTCTTTTTCCGCATTATATTTACTATATAATTGAAATATCACAGGTTGTGCGTAGTTCAATCAATTAGATAATTAAACCTTTGGTTGTTGATATAAATTGATTGACACTTGAACATTGGTCTTTGGTGCCGTTCAAGTTGTTTCCATCTGTTTGATTTGTTGATTATATTGTGAAACATAGATACAACTCTTGGATATATTTCCATTGATTGAGTATGACTATCTAGTTGATTCTCTTGAAATTATATTGGAGTTTTTCCATATAGATTGCCTAAACGAAATATTGGGTGAGGTTGTTAGACCCCCGCTTTTTCAATTGGTATCAGAGCAAGCAAACACGTTTAAGATCTTATAAGTCTGTGTTTGTAGCGATCTGACTCTATGGACAGAAGTGATATCTCTGTAAACGTACCACCAGTCTTCGATGGCTCAAATTACTTATGGTGGAAAATTGCTATGCGTGCCTTTCTTCAAGCGCGTGATTTTCAATCATGGGTTTATGTTGTTAATGGCTACGATCCTCCAATGGTTACAGTTGGCGGTGTCTCTATTGCAAAGGATATTGGTAGATATGAACCTAACGAGATTCTCGATGCAAAGAAAAATTCTGACAGTTTAAATGCTATCATTCATGCCATTACCCCAGATCTTCAGCACCATGTGACTACATGCACTCGGTCTAAAGATGCGTAGGATATCTTAGAAACTGTATTCGAAGGAATACTACGAAAAGGAAGCTAGGCTTCAAAACCTAAATTCTGATTGGGAAAACCTTCGTATGGCTGACGAAGATTCTTTTGATGAGTTTAATCATAAAGTGTCTGAAATTGTTAATGCATCTTTTGCGTTGGGTAAGACTATTCCTGAAAAGGACATTGTGATGAAAATTCTCAGATCGTTACCAGCCAAATACGATTCTAAGAAACATGCCATCGTTGAAAGAAATAACCTTAATACTTTATCCAGAAATACTCTGGTTGGGAAGTTAAATATCTTTGATCATGAGCATACATCCAAATCTGAAAAGGATATTGCTTTCAAACCAAAGAGAACATAAAATTTCTTGACAAAAGTAAATGTGTTGGCAACTCTGTGGATGATCCTATTGAAACTGATTCGTCTGATGAATATCTTGATAACTCAGTCTCTCTGATCACAAGACAATTTAGAGATCTTCTTTTGAAGAGAAGTAAACGGTTCGTCAGAGATAAGCCTAGATCATCAGTTGAACCTCATGACCGTGTTCCTCCTACAAACAGGATACAATCGATATTGATGATGAGGATATGCCTCAGTGCTTCAAGTGTAAAGGTTTTGGTCATTTTGCCAATGAGTGTCCAAATCGTAGAAAATACACTGGGAACAAAGGTTTTGCTGTAACTCTTGATGAAATGTCTGATTGATATGATTCAAATGAAGATGAAAAATCAAGTGTTGCGCTCCTTGCTGAAAATATTGATTTTGATAATTGTAGCAATACTCACATCAATCTTGATATTTTTTCTGGATAAACTTCTTCAACTATTTTGGAGGATAAAATGGATTTTTCTCTGTCTACTGGAAATTCTATTTCTAATATTTCAGGTACCTCATTTTGTATAGCAGCGTGTGTAGGATCAGAATATCGCAACACCAAG